>JAADVW010000406.1:0-30894 GCA_023335875.1 Elongisporangium prolatum
AAGCATTGTTCTTTTCTTCACATACGGAAGACGATAGCTCTTGCTGTAGCGCTGCTAATTTGCAAGTGTAGTCAGCCATTTTCTACAGCTTTTCTTCGATTAAATCCAGCTCGTGCAACCGCGATCGAACAATCTCGATGGCAATGGATTCATTGTTCATTGCTAGTTGATATGCCCGTTGGATACTCAATCGATTGGACGTTATAGCCTTACGTCCTTGTAGCTGTCTTCGACTCTGTCACGTGCTGCTTCGAGTTTGCGTTTTGGGGATTGGCAATCGTGACTGTTCCAAGTAGCAGTCCCTCACGTTCCTAATCCCGAACTGCGATGTTAGCTTTCGTACATCAGTGAAATGTTGCATGTAATATTTCTGAGCTTTGCCAGGTACCTTTAAAGTAAACCGTTACTTTTCAAATTGCTGATGAGCATTTGTTTTTCAAATTGAATAAATAACCGATTGCGCAGACAAATGGGTGTCGCTTTTGCCATAAAGCAACACGACTGTGTTGCTTTTGCCCTCCGTGTTGCTTTAAAACATCTAGTGTTGTCGTAGTTGTGTTGCTGTAACGCCACTCCAGGCGATGCCAGTAGTGTTTGCGTTTGAGAAACCACATTTGCAGCTCCGATGCTGTTATCATTACGGCACATGTTTGACACCATCCGTTGTGATTGACAGCGGTTACCTTTCTTGTGACTTCAAGTAGTTAGTAATAATATTCATGTGATAATATCTCCATGTATAAAGAGACAGTGTTCTGCTGTTGCGTACTGTGCTGAGTGGCCATCTCTGCGAAAAGAGATGGCAGATGCATTTGTTGGAGATCTTCTGGCGGCTAAATAGACTTGGTTTTGATTTCGTACGAATGCTGATATGGTAATCTCAATCCTCAATAGGTGATTACGCTTCGGGCAAACTTACCACAATTTGTACATTAAGTATATTGATGCTGATTTGCATTCAGAGAAAAGCCTAGTTTTGAATTCTTCTGGTAACTTTAACGAATTGATAAGATTCTACATCTCAAAGAGGCGGAATCGTCAACGTTTTCCCGTGAAACCTAGCCCTAATCTTCAAGGCGTAGGGGAGGAGCCCCAACGCGTCCTCGGCCAGGCCAGGTCCCCCATTTCGTTCCAGAACGTACGGCGTTCGCACCAACAATCCGAGCCTACCAGCCAAGCCTCTGCCCACACAGACCATGGCCGCCGCCCTGCCGGAAGAGTTTGCGATGGATTACGACATGCTGCAGCTCGACGACCACGACCACTCGATTAACGCATCCTCCACATTCCCCGTGTCCCCGTCCGCTTTTTTCATGAACGAAGCGGACCACGTCGTGCAAGCGGATCTGGCGTACAGCGCCAACCATTTGGCGGATGAAGATGCCATGATCAACGACCTGCTCATGGAGGGCGAGCATTTTCTCTCGCAGATGGACATGGAGCTCTCTCAGAAGCAACTAGAGAATACAATGGAGTCGGCTGAGAACTGCGACCTGCTGGCGTCGCCCTGCTCCATGGGCTCCCCCTGCAACAGCGATCTGATCGAATCGCTCCCTGGCAATGCTGACCTGGCCAACATTGGTGACTGCCCTTACGCTTACATGATGAGTCTACTCACGAAGGAGGAGGAGAAGATCAAAGGCTCGTCCATGCTGCCGCCTGCGACGCCTTCGGCCTTCCAGCAACATCAGACCAGTCTAAAGCATCAGGACTCGATCGATCTCACGACCGAAGACGACGCAGATGACAGTGACGAGCAGGAGGATGCTATTAAGCGCAAGAAGATGCCTGAGGTAGTGGAGCAGCCAGTGAAGGAAGCTGAGAAGCCTCAAAGCAAGGTACCTCTCTCTGACCGGTCAGTCACTGGCTGATGATGATTGCTGACAATTCCTTGCTCTGTAGAAGGAATTGAATCTGCTGCAGAAGGAGGCCAAGTATCTGGAAGCTCAGTACGATTATCTTCTCTCGCGCGCCAAGTCTCAAAAGCCCCCGCGCACGGGCGTCAAGGCCAAGCGTCGTGGTCGTGAGCCGGAGCCCAAGGCGCAGGACAACAAGCTGCTCAATGAACTTGTCTCTCAGCAGCAGGTGTACTTGGACAACTTCAAGGCCATGCTTGCCTTCGCGCCTGTGAACGACGTGGTACGTTGCGAGTCGCAAGCACTTGGTTCTGATGACAATACTGATTAATGACTGTTTGTTGCTATAGCGCATGGCTCTGGCGACTCCCATGGAGACCTACATCCACCTTGGTCGAGACTTTGACGAGCGAAGACGCACCATTCTCTCTGTGCGTGAAGACAAGCTTGATATGACGTACAAGTACATTGAGAGCAAGGCCCAGGGGCTGAATCTGGATCAGCCTTATCAGTACTCGGACATGTTTGAGAAGTTTGGCAAGAACTACTGCGTGAATTTTGCCATTTCCAAGTACGAAGGTGTGAGTGTCCAGGCCGTGGCTCGCGCTATCTACGAGCAGATTGCAGGCAAAGACGAGGCCCTTGTTAACGCCATGGGCTGCATGACCATGCGCGAGTCGTACGACCAGATCCGATGTAACTTCATGCACCAGCGCATTGTGTCGAGCATGAAGTGGAACGACGACACGCTGGATAACATGCCCGATATCGAATCGAACGCCATCTTGTACAACCGGTTCCAAGACAACGTCGCGATTCTTGCCGTTGATTACATCGACAAGGACGAGTTGTATCCGTACCTGCACAACGACCGCATCCGCAAGGATGTGTCTAGTGGGTAAGTCCTTGCTGTAGCTCTTGCTTTCTGTGTCTAATCTGGTCCTCACGTGGCTATTGTTGCGTGTAGTGTCGTGCTGAGTGAGCATGTAGATGCCAATGGACAGAAGTCGGTCATCATGAAGCGCTTCTTGATGGCCAAGTTCCACATGTATCCGCACCACGCCAGCAAGGAGCAGAACGAGAAGTTCTTCGACCAGCTGCCCATGTTCCATGAGAAGTTGCGCGACATGATCACGGACAAACTAAACATGCCTGGTGGCACGGATACCTTTTGCTGCACGGGCGTTCCTCCGGCACCATTTGCCAGCCATGGCGTGACTGGATGAGGCTGAACTGAGTCTGTTGGCCTCCATTAAGGCCTTTGCATTTCTTTATTGCTCTTTAGGGGTCTCCCATTTGATTTCCCATAATGGTTCGTATAATGATTATTTATGTCTTTAGCTTTATGTTGCTTCGTATAAATGTCTTTGAGATATGTGGGCTTATTCACTCGTTCTCTCTTTTAATCATGTTGAGTTGTCCCACATTCTCAGCGCAGTGCAGGAGAAAGCAGTCAATGAAAAGCTACTGTAACATTGGAACAAACACCCTCATGAAATCATGAGAGCCAGCGAGGTTCAATTTTAAAGCAAACCTCTCGTACTCGATATTGCACCTTTGCTGTAATTTACCAAATGCTTGCGAATTTTTATTCTTGGCGCCAACTCAAAAAAAAGCCACGCGAATCAACATGGCGCGAGATATCCGGTCGTTCTTCGAGAGCGCTGTTCCTGCGGCCAAAAGGCAGAAACGCTCAGCGGATGCCCAGGATACCAAATCATCGGATGAGCCGCTTGTATCGAAGAAGGACGCTGCCATAGAAGCGGAAACAACAGTGGAGGCGGACGCGGCGACAAATGAAGCCATCGACGATGAGGCTGAAGAGCTCACGAGCGACATTGAGAGCTTCAAGCAACTGGAGACGAATCTAAAGGCACTCATGGGCGCCTCTTGGTTCGACCAGTTGCACAAGCAGTTCACGCAGTCGTATTTCCGCTCGCTGGTCGCATTTCTCATCAAGGAAGAGCTGGCGTACGTAGCACTTTGGCTCTGATCTTGATCTGTGCTCAACACTAATCCCGCTGGATCTGTTGACAGCAAGCGTACGATCTATCCTCCGCCTCGTGATGTGTTCGCGTCGCTACGGGACTGCGCGTTCTCGAGCCTCAAAGTGGTGATTCTGGGCCAGGACCCGTACCACGGCCCCGGCCAGGCACACGGCTTGAGTTTCTCGGTCGGCGCTGGCGTTCCTCCGCCGCCCAGCCTCAAGAACATCTACAAAGAAGCCATAAGCGACGTGAAGATCCAGCGCCCAAGCCACGGATGTCTCACGTGCTGGAGCAAGCAAGGCGTGCTGCTGCTCAACACAGTGCTCACAGTGCGCAAGGGCGAGGCGAACTCCCACAAGAAGCAAGGATGGGAGCGCTTCACAGACGCTGTGATCCAGAACATCAATGCTAATGCCAGCAATGTGGTCTTTCTGCTCTGGGGCAAGCCAGCACAGGTAGGCAAGCTTGCTGCTGTATTGGCTTGACTTGAACTAATGATACTGTCTTTTTCTCTAGGAAAAAGGAGCGATCATCAACAAGAATCGGCATTTAGTGGTGGCATCTTCGCATCCATCGCCACTAGGAGCCACCAAGACCAACGCGCCGTTCATCGGTTCCAAGTGCTTCTCGCGAGCCAATGAGTATCTGGTCGCGAACGGCAAGGAGCCGATCGACTGGCAGGTGGTCTAGCCCAGTCTCTAGTCTGTCTCGCTCTTCAGGCCGTCGTTCAATCACAATTTGCAGCACTGGCATTTATTAAAGAGACTATACATTCTTGCGCACGACTCGCTTCTTACTCTGAAGCCTGTAGCTCCAGGCAGAGAGCTCCTTGAGGCTCAGCGGCGAGTTCTTCCAAGACAACAGCGCGACCACACGCCGTCGCGTATCGAACAGCGCGTCTCGAAAGTGGAGCAGCGTCGTGCTCGGGTCTTTGATGGTCTTCTGCTGCCAGACAGCGTCCAACGCCAGCATCGAGTGCATGAAAAGCTGGCCCAGAGCCACTTCCACGGGCCAGTCGGTGAACACGAGCTGCTGTGAGGATGATTGTGACGCGGCGTCGGCCAACAGACTCGTGAAGCCGCGCAGCTCTGGACGTGATCGACTCGGCTGCGAAGCGTCCAGCTCGACGTTCTCGGTACCGCAGCAAGGACAGAGGAGCGGAAGCGGGTCCTTTAGACTGAGATGGATGAGCAGGATCTCCAGCAGGTTGATGGCGCAGAGACAGACAGGGAAGCGGTTTTCGCGCACCATGCGCTGCGGTTGCAAGCGTAGTGTTAACCTCAGCAGCAGCAGATGGCAAAGAGGCTGGCTTACTTTGAACTCGTCGTTCATGTGATCAGCAAAGTACAGCAGCATCTTGAGAGCCAGCCGTCCTGACGTACGCAGATCCGAGACTGGGTCGTCGTTCTGTTAGCCGCAACAGAGTCAGTTACTGAAGCGCAAGCACTCAGAGATTAGCATAGAGACCTGGAAGCCCACGTCCCTCCATCGGGAGTTCACGCGTCCTTCGTACGGCAGCGTAGGGAAGAGACTGTTCCAGAGGTCCTGCAGCATCTCCTCGTCTCCTATAGCAAGACACCGAGACGCCTCATAAGCCTCTGAGAACACAGTGGTCCATGGTCCTAGCCTACCTGCCATGGTCGAGTCAAAGTTCTCGCGCGCCTTCTGACGCAGGAAGAAGATCTCGCCCATCTACGCCATCAAGCGTCAGCAGCCATCCTACTCTCTCTCTCTCTCTCGGACTCACCTGGGCGGACGTGGCAAAGTCCTCATAGTCCGTGATGCGCTCTGGGAAGAGCCACTTCCAGCAGCTCCAGTGCGAGCAGCCGCAGCTCCAGCTCTCGGTCTCGGCGGCGTCGGCGCAGCTGCTGTAGCTGCTGGCGTGGGACGACGAGTCCGTGGAGCTGCGTGGCTGCGCGCCCGAGCTCCAAAGCAGCGCCTCCGGGTCTTTCTTGAGCCGCGAGAGGCAGCCGCACTTGTCGCTCGCCTTCTCGTGGCCCAGCAGCGGCCGAGACGCGTCCATGGGGCTTGCAGGAATCCTCAACAGGCACAGTGGACGCCGAATTTGAAAAATGATTGGCTGAAAAATACATTAAAGGTATTTTAGCCAATCAGAACTCGATAAACTGATTTGACCGAAGATCGACAAGGGGGCGGAATATGCGACAAACCCACCTCACCACATGAGACTACGAAAATGTACCCGTCAAAGTGGTACACAGGCCACATGGTTGCCGTCAAGCGTCCCCATGCACGCGACACGTATATGCATGGAGCTCTATATGCATACAGTATTGGCTGCTGTGACGTGTTGGCCATCACTTGCCACATCTGCGCATGTGAAAAAAAGACTCTTATGCCTGTAAGACATCCGCCTCTGTTAGTGCCTTGGCGTGTGGAGGTGAGTACAGTAACACTACAGTGTTCTCCAGAGCATGAACCTCTCTTTGGTGCATACTGGAGCAAATCCCAACAGAAAGAGCCCAGTCATCAGTCTCTCAGCATACAGTCGTCCGTGCGTCCAACAATGGAAATGGACACGCCGCAGACTCCTCAGAAGAGCGCCAGCTCTAGGAAGCGGTTCAACCCGAGCGACGAGTGTGTCGACGCCTTCCTCACCGATCTCCACGCCTCTCGGCGGAAGCCTACGCGGTCTGCCACTGTACGTTGACGCTCTCTCTCTCCTCAGACCTTGCCCCCGCTCACGTCGCTCGTCTGTTGTAGCATGAGCTGCGGCATCTGAGAGCCAAAGCCACCCGCATGGAGAATCAGATGCGAGCGCTGTGCGCCAAATGGCACCTGCATCTCCCAGACCGACGCGTGCGCGTGGAGGCGTGCAAGGCCGCAAGGGCGCGCTGGGTCACGATGCAAGTGGAGCAGCAGAACCACGAGCTCAAGCAGCAGATCATGTGGCAGCAGCTCTTCTACTCGTCTGTGCAAGTGGTGTCCACGCAGTCGCCGCTGCTGGAACACACGCAAAGCGCCGTGATCTTCCGTGCGCTGCATCAGTATCTGCATCTGCGGAGCTGGATGGACGCAGAGCAGAGAACGCTGCAGCTGCAGACCCAGTGCGAACGGATTCTGGACGCGATGCCCTCGGCCTTGGACCGGTTTACAGGCCGATTGGTGGCCAAAGCAACGACCGAGATGCCGTTTATGACCTCCAGCGTCATGGCGGACGCCCAGCACACGTACTTGACCAGCATCCTGATCTGCCGTATCCCGAACCTGCAGGTGGATACTGCGTTTAAGGCCATCATGGGCTACTGCTTCGTGCCCACGACCGAAGTCGCCAACCGGATCGGCGTGCGGTTCGACATCAAGGTCTGCCCGAGCCTATTAGCACTGAGTTGGGAATGACTGATGCCGATTGCCTTGTACAGGAGATCAGCCGACTCGGCGATCAGCAGCTCTACAGAGACGTCTATTACAGCAACGGGCCTCACGTTGAGTCTCACTCGAGAACGATCTTCGCCTCGCGTCTGAACGTCGAGCGCGGGGAGATTGTCGCTGACTTTGTGGATAAGGACGACTCGCTCCCGCCAATCGCAGAGAACGCACTACGACGCGAGACCTGCGTCCGGTGCGTCACTCTCTGTGGGTTGAAATGCTCAGGACCACTTGCTGACGTTCGTGTGTGCTGTCAGGATCCAAATGTGCTCTGTGCGAGATCCAGAGACCGGTCACGACCAGCTTTTAATGCAGCGCATCGCCTCAGTACGGTACAACCGCCTGCCCAACTCCGGCCTCGTTAAGCATGATATGCACACGACCAGAGCCTGGATCAATGGAGATCTGCTGCTGGATGTACTCTCGAGACGCATCAAGCAGACGACAGAGTCGCCATGAATGCTACAGGAGGCATGTGGCCGTTACCATAAATAAGCACGAGTGTTGATATTCAACCCAAATGTCCAATAAACCTCAATAAATGGGGTAATATCATTGTACCGGTATCCACTACCGGTATGTAACAGTCCTGCTGTTGAAGTGGCATCATCACACAGATTATGGCACTCGACCTTTTTGCTGGGACGAATTACGTTGCTCACAAGTGGAATCGCAATCGCACACAATCACCTATACATTAGGCAGTGGGGATTTGACAGCAGGCTTACACCGATCACGTGATATTACTGTGATCATTCAGTAAACGCCCGCCACCCACCCACATCAACAGTTCCTCTGTCCTCATGGCCTGGGCAGTGACGACTCATGATCCCTTCCGCTTTGACAGCGAAGAGGAAATCGACTTCCTCTCCGCCCACCAACTCCAGCCGCCGCGTAAGAGCAAGCTCTCCGCCACTGTACGCTCACAGTTAGCTCCTGGTCGTGTGGACTGTTGTACTGAGTCTTTTGCTGCAGGATGAGCTGCGCTACTTGCGCAAGAAGACCAAACTTCTGGCGAACCAGATGGATCGGCTGCGCGATAAATGGCGGGCCGGCCTGCCTGACCAACGCATGAGATACGAGGCATGTGTCGCTGCCAGAGCCAAGTGGTTGTCGTCCCAGTCAGAGAAGCTCAATCGTGAGCTTAGAAAGCAGCTGACGCAGCAGCAGTTGTACTTCGCGTCGCTGCAGCATAACTTCACACAGTCGCCGCTACTCGAGCCCTCGCGCAGCAAGGACATCTTCCAGAAGCTGCACCGCTCACTGAGTCTCAGTGGTCACCAAAGTCCACAGCATCGCATCGCCCAGCTCCGGTTGCAGTGTCAGCTCATGCTCAAGTCCACACAGACCGTGATCAAGCGGTTCATGAGTCGACATGTAGCCAAGGCCACACTTGAGATGCCGTTCGGCGACACCAGCGTCATGGCCGACACCACGTCCACTTACGTGTCCAACATTTTGCTCTGCTGGATCCCCAACCTGCCGCTCGAGACCGCGTTTAACTTGGTGCTCCAGTACTCCAGCAACCGCGACCTCACGAACGAACGTCTGGGCATCCGAATCGACTCACACCTCATCTACAACGTAGGCTACAGACAGCAGTACTTGCAGCTCAACTACAGGAACGGACGTCACGTGAGCTCGACCATGCGGCTGCTCTTTGCAGCGCAGCTAAGTGAGGACGAGGCCGTCATCTCGTGCGACTTCGTGGAGCAGGACGATCTCATGGCCGATCCAGATGAGCGCGATCTACAGCGCCAGTTCTGCTACGGGCGAGTGGCTGATCGTGTTGGGATTGGAGTGACTGTAAATGACGCAACTATGGCTACAGCATCCATCTGCGACGTGTGGTGGACCCCAGGAGCAGATTCTACTGCAACGCATGGTCGCTGTGCGCTACAACTGGCAGCCCAGCTCTGCGAGATTGCAGAGCGACATCCAATCCGCAGCGCCTTGGGTCAATGGCGATCTTCTGCTAGAGCAGCTCCATTCAGCTGCACAGCACTGTAGCCCAGTTCTATAAAATACCCACATCATAAATGAACTTACTCCTACAGTACCCATGATCCATAAATTGCCGTTTCACGGGAAATGCCCATATTCACAGCTTCTGCGGGTGCACGCAAGTTGCCACTCCTGCTTAGCATAACAGTAGTAACTTATGTGAGTGATTAGCTGAAGCTGTTTCTGGTTGCCAACATTACATGGCCACACACAGTCAGAGGATTCATGTGGAGTTCTGAAGAAGACTCTTCTGGTGTCTAGCGTTGGTGACAATACCGGTATCATCGGTAGTCACTACCGTGGCCGACGGAATAAAATGAAGTGGAGGTTGCCCTTTTGGTTGCGCATTTGCAGATCGGAGCCAAGGAGAAGATGGTGCTGATGAATCTCGCGCGCCTGAGCCGCTCGACGCTGCAGCGCAGCCCGCGCTCTTTCTCCACTAGCGCTCTGCAGTCGCTCAGCGGCAAGGACTTCCTGTCCACGGCCCAGCTCTCGTGCGTCTCTCTCTGCGGAAGCGACAACCGATCGGATCCGCTGACTGTTGCTCTTGCTCAGGACGCAGGAGTTCGAAGGCCTAATTGCCAAGGCCCAGGAGTTCAAGGCCACCTACTCGGACAAGGCAACCAAGGCCACGGCGCCTCGCGTACGTGTGCTTGGCTGACTGAAGCAGGCTGAAGAGAAGTTGAGCGTGTAGTGTGTGTGTATGTGGTATCTAGCCATTGACAGGTGAGATCTGCTCCATGATCTTCCAAAAGCGAAGCACGCGCACTCGGTACGGGGTCTTCTGCTACTGCTACGAACGCTGTATATCTCATGAGTGCTGAGTTGTTGTATGTAGCATTTCGAGTGAAGTGGGCATGCATCTGCTTGGGGGCAAAGCGTTGTTCCTGTCCTCCGACGATATCCAGCTCGGTGTGAACGAGACGCTCAAGGTATGGCTGGCATGTCGATGGCCAAGGAGTGTTAACGTAATTAACACTAAGGCTGTGGTACTGTATTGCAGGACACAGCTCTAGTGCTATCTCGCTTCAATAGCATCATCCTGGCTCGTGTCTACGGCCACCAGGATGTCGTCGACCTGTCGGAGCTCGCTACTGTTCCTGGTACAGTATGCAGCTAGCTACGGTGTCTGCTTATTGAAAGAATGACTCAATCTGTTGCTTCCAGTGATCAACGCTCTGTCTGAAAAGTACCATCCGCTCCAAGCGCTCGCTGATTTCATGACCGTGAAGGAGCACTTTGGCAAGCTCAAGGGACTCACGTTCTCATGGGTCGGCGATGGTAACAACGTTCTCCACGACTACATGTTGGCTGCAGCTAAAGTTGGTACGTGGTGGTTTCTAACTCTCTCGTTGATGGAATTGTGCATGAGAAACTAAAGGTGATTGTTATCGCAGGAGCCAACATCCAGATTGCTACTCCTGTCGGCTACGAGCCTGATGAAGATGTGATCGAGGAAACGAAGCGTCTTGCCAAGGTATGTGCAGACTGAATCGAAGATGATGGGCACGTTCCCTTTCGTTAATCATGCTTTGTGTTTACGAAGGCCGGTGGGACCTCGTTCCTAATGACCAATGACCCTATTGAAGCGGTGAAAAACGCGAACGTTATTGCTACGGACACGTGGGTCAGGTGAGCTAAGTGCTATGCTTGCAGCTACATGTTTACGCCAAGAGCGCTCATTTTTATTTGCTGCAGCATGGGACAAGAAGAGGAATCGCGCAAGCGTATTCTAGACTTCAAAGGTTACGAAGTTAACAAGAAGATGCTTATGAACGCTGCTGATGACCACATCTTCCTGCACTGCCTTCCTCGTCATAAGGAAGAAGTCGATGACGAGGTACGGCATTTCAGTTCATTGACAGAATCATGGGGCTGTATCCACTGACTAATGCATTTGTCTTAGGTCTTTTACTCGGACAAATCTCTTGTTTTCGATGAAGCTGAGAATCGTCTGTGGACCGTCATGGCCGTCTACGCCGCCCTGCTCGGCAAGTGCTAAGCTCATTTCCAATTTAGGTGTAAGAATTCAATCGAGAAATTCCTGCCTTGCACGTCCCTTCATTCGTGGGAGTTTCCTCGCATGTGTTTCATATCTGAACAGTCGTCAATTTCCCCAGTATCACTCTAGGACGGTGAACTTGTTTGAACCACAAGTCTGTTGGTGCAGGCGACCTCTTCTAAGCACAGAGAAAAAGTAGCGTGCCGGCCGAGCGGAAGAAGCCGACAAGTGCTGGTGATCATATCGATTCGTTCACTCCGGCACCGAAGCCATCATGGCCGACGATGCAGCGGTCGCTGCTAAGAAAGAAATCAACCCGCTCAAGTATATTGAGCAACGTGTGTCGACCACTTTCGCCGGAAGTGCTGGCGCAAAATTCGCAGCAAAATATGCAACCGAGCAGAATGAGTACGTCTACTTATGAGCGTTGTATCGATGGATTCTCGTAGTAACCTCTGTTTTGTGTAGAAACTGTGTCAAGGAGTTTCTAGAGAACGAAGACGTCACGAATCTCATCTTTTCGGGTGACAATATTATCGCGTCGATCAAGATGCCGTCGTCATTGGCGCGTGGAAAGACAATTTGCTTTACAAAGTTCCACAAGGTCCCAATCACGTCGAAAAATATTCAGACCGATATGTTTGTGAATGAGCTCACGAACAATAGCGTGGAATATCTGGAAAAGCTTATCTCAGAGATTTATCTCCCGTTGTTTTCCAACCCAGCAAACCAAGAAGGCTGGGGAGAAGTCGCCTCTAAAGAAGTGGTGGACAAGTTCCACTCCTACATGGCAAGTGTGTCTATTATCAGTGGAGCGACAAAGGGCGAGACGTGTTTGCCACTTCCACCAGTTGATGGAAATGCTACGAACTTGAGCAACAAGATTTCACTTCTAGAAGGCTCCATTGTTATTTGGACAAAGCAAATTAAAAATGTACTGAAACAAGACCCAGAGGATTTGCTGAAACAAGGACTTCATCCAACGCCTGATGCCGAAATTGAATTCTGGAAGCTGAAAGCTGCAAATCTTAACTCGATCTTTGAGCAGCTGCAGTCCAAGAAGGTGCGTAAGATTTTGACTGCACTGGATCGATCGAAGAGTACGTATTGTACGACATTCGCGCGGCTTTGCAAAGAAGTGTTTACCGCAAGAATCGAAGCAAACGACAACATGAAATACCTGCGCACGCTTGAGGAATGGTTTATCCGCTTGAATAACGACGAAGACTTCCCAAGTCTCACCGAATTGTTCAAGCCTATGCTTCATATTATCTTGCTAATCTGGAAGAACTCGAAGCATTACAATACACCAGCGAGATTAGTTGTGCTCATGCGGGAGATATGTAATTCCCTCATTAACCAAGCGCGAAAATACCTCAGCGGTGAGCTGATTTTTCAGCTCATTGACCAAGATGAAGCAGGACAAGCAGTGGAGCAGTTAAAGACCACGTTGCAAGTGTGCAGTGCATTTAAGAGCACATATTTTGACTATAAAGCCACAGCAAATGCGGAATGCCCTTCGAATCCGTGGAGAATCCAAGGCAATGCCTTGTTTGTACGATTGGACTCGTTTCTGGAACGCTGCCATGATATCTTAGACTTAACACAAACCATTGTACAGTTCAGCAAGCTATCGAAAATTGAAGTTGGCGGTACGAAAGGCAAGACACTTACTTTAAGCGTTCAGCAAATTCACTCGGATTTCATTGATGCAGTCAACACGTTCAAGCGTGTCTCGAGTGATATCATGGACGTTGGTGCGTCCAAGTTTGATGACAACTTTTACGAGTTTCGCTGCAAGATTAAAGAGCTTGAACGTCGCCTTGGATCTGTCTTGACGCAGGGCTTTGATGATTGTTCGACGATCTTTGGTCGCTTTAAGCTACTAGATTCGTTTGAAGGACTTCTCAACCGACCGATCATTCAGGATGAGCTAGAAAAAAAACATGTTTCATTGGTTCAGAGCTATGGCCAAGATCTGAAGCTTGTGCAGGAATTGTTCTTGCACTGCCGTGATGCCCCACCAATCAGCTGGAATTTGCCCCCTGTAGCTGGAGCTCTCACCTGGTGCCGCGGTCTTGTCGAACGGATCGAACATCCAATGAAAAAGCTCAAGGAGCTAAACCAGAATGTGATGGAGCGCGAAGAAGCCAAAGAAGTATACAAGGTGTACGGAACAATAATTGCCTCGCTTCAAGAGTACGAGAACCAAAAAGTCGAAGAGTGGAGCCGAGATGTTGAAGCATCTTCTCAAGCCAAACTCAAGTACCCATTGCTGGTGCGTCACCCACATACACGCTGTTTGCGTGTAAATTTTGACCCAGCCCTTGAAAAGTTACTTCGCGAAATCAAATACTTGCGCCTGTTGAATATTGAGGTCCCTTCGTCGGCGTTGCAGATATCATCCAAGGAAGAAACCTTTCGAAAATATCGCGGGGAGCTTATGTACATTGTGGATCCCTACAATGCTATGATTGAAGGTCTTCATCCTCTTGAAGAGCCACTTGTGCGTCGTCATATCAACAACATCGACGCTTGCGTTGGCCGAGGTATTGACGAGCTCAACTGGAAAAGTATGGGCATCGAGACGTTTATCGAAGAGTGTCGAAAGGCTGTCGAGGGAGCGAACGAAATTGTGACGAACTTAAAGGAGAATCTGAATACCATCCAAGAAACACTAAGCGCTTGGAACCAGCCTTTGCTAGAGCGACAGGCTAAACCTGTAGCCGTTACGGAGCACGAGCGATTGCACAAAAGCTATATCGTGCAGCGAACTCTCAAGGTTCGAGAAGGGGCTGCGGAAATTCATCGCCGTCTGAAACAATCGAACTCTGGTATCGTTGGTGTCAACAGTGCGCAATGGAAAGCGTACGTAGATTACGTGAACAATATTGTTGTCAACGGTGTCGCGCGAGTGATCTGCTCGTCACTTGAGTTTCTTGCGAAACAATTGGATCCCAATGGTGGCGTTACTGCTATTTCGAGTGGAGCTACGACTGGAGACGTCCCGACCAAAGGAACGTCGTCAAAAGCTGACCGCTTGCCAATGCTGGAAATCAAACTGGATCTGATCGCGAATCGCGTTCAATTCAACCCAAGTATCGGAGAAAGTAATGGCAAAGGACTTGGCGACACCATCCAAATGTGGATCAATTCTTTCTTCAATGTCGCCACTGCTGTGAAGCGTTTGGATTCAGATGGTGGTGGTACCTACCTACGAGAAATGTACTCGGACATGGCTATATGCATGCACTTAGCCACTATCAGCGAGCACCAGCAAGAAAATGAAGACATGCTTGGGGCGTACAAGAAGAAGTACGATAATTATTCGTACCTTTGGGAGTCGGATATGGCAGCACTCTTCCAGGACTTTTTAGCCAGTGCGAAGTACGTAAGTACGAACGGAGCTGGAATGCTCGACTTGGAAAAGTTCAACGCTCAGATTACGAAGTACGAGCAGGTTGCCAGTGAGATCGAGAGCTTGACCACGCCAACAGATGTGGGCTGGCTGCGTGTGAATTCGCAACCCATCAAAACGGCGATGCTCACGTGGGTGAGTAAATGGATTTACCAATACACAACGTATCTCCATGAGCACGTCGTGAACAAACTTCGTGGACTCCATGGATTCATGGACACTGTCGTCAAAGGGCTTGAAGAGCAAGTGGCTGAAAAGAACAAAGAGGGGCTTATGCGTGTGATGACTCATATTCGAGATGTACGCAAGCAAATGGACACGACCAATGAGATCTTTGATCCGTTGCGTGAAGCTGTACACTTGTTAAAGCTTCATGGAATCAATGTGGAAGACACAAAAATTGCTAACCATGCTATTCAGGATTATTTAGAGGCGGCTCCAATGCAGTGGGAGGGCATTGTCAACAAAACGTTCAAGAAAAAAGAAGAGATCATGCCGCTTCAAATGGCCGAAGTCGAATCCATCAAGGAAGATTTGGAATCGTTCTACTTGGATATGCGCAAATTTCGCAACGAGTTCCGGACAACAGCTCCCATGAGCTTTCAAGGGTCGCCAGACGACGCGTACAAGCAGATGAATCAGTTTGCAAGCGCTTTGCATGAGAAAATGAAGCAGGCTAAGCAGTTCAATGAGTTGGAAGAGTTATTCGAGCTGCAAGTTTCGAAGTATCAGGAGACAACTGATACCTTGTACGAGCTCAACCAACTAAAGAAATGCTGGGACCTCAAGGACCTCGTACTGAGCACCTTTGAAGACTGGAAAAGCACACTCTGGAACAAAATCCAGACGGATAGTCTGGAGACATACGCGCGAGCTTTCGCCAAGCAACAGAAAATGGAAGCCACCGAACATCAAATCATCAAACAGTGGCAGGTTTATAAAGACACGGAGCTATTGGTGAAGAACATGTCGACCGTTCTCCCATTGATCAATGATTTGCACTCAGAAGCAATGCAAGATCGCCATTGGAAGGCCTTGTCTACAATTTGTAAAGTCAAAGCGATCGATCCAAAAGACCCAAAGTTTTGTCTTGCAGATCTGCTCAAGCTGAACTTACATCACCATGTTGATGATGTGGGCGAAATCGTGGAGACAGCTAACAAGGAGCAGAAAATCGAGAAGAAGTTGACAATGATTGAAGAACTGTGGCGAAGGCTTACACTGGAATACGTCCCACACAAAGACTCAGGCACCTTTGTTGTTAAACCATCCGAGGAAGTCGTTGAATCGTTGGAGAATAACCAGCTTGAGCTACAAACGATGATTGGTATGGGCAAATTTGTTGAGTTCTTCAAAGATCGCGTGCTCGCGTCACAAAAGACCTTGGGTCATGTAGAAGAAGTACTGAAAGAATGGGTTTCAGTGTCAAAACAATGGGCTTCGCTCGAAAGTATTTTCTTAAGTTCACCCGATATTCGTAATCAGTTACCTGATGATACGCGCACGTTTGAGTCCATTGATTCCAACTTTAAAGACCTCATGAAAAATGCTGTGCTCGAACCCAACGTTGTATCAGCTTGCACTGTTGACAATCGACTCGAATCTCTGAAAGAAATGACCTCAATGCTTGAGAAATGCCAGAAATCGCTCAATGAGTACTTGGACAAGAAGAAAAAAATCTTCCCGCGATTCTACTTCGTCTCGAACGTGGCGCTGTTGGAGATACTTTCGAACGGCAACAACCCTAAAAAGATCATGCCTTTTCTCGGCGATTGCTACGATTCCCTGTGTAACTTGATCTTCGAAGACGGCTCGCCCAACACAGCCCACACTATGATCGCCAAAGACCGCGAGGCTGTGGGCTTGCCCAAGATTTTTGTGATGGCTGGTGCTGTTGAAAGCTGGCTCAACGATTTGACGGAGGCTATGCGCTTTTGCATCAAAAAAGAAATGCACGATTCCATCGAAACGGCTGCAAACTGGGATGTTGAGAAGCCTCGTCATCAGTGGCTGTTTGATTACCCGGCCCAAGTCGTTCTCAACTCTACTCAAATCTATTGGACAGAAGAAACGGAAATGGCTTTGGAGGAATTCGAAAACGGTCAAGAAGACTCTGTGAAGCGTTATTTGTCTGTCTGCAATCAACGTCTCGAGCAGCTGATTAATCTCGTGCTGGGTAATCTCAGTAGTCCTGATCGATGCAAGATTATCGCTCTGATCACACTAGATGTGCATTCTCGTGATGTCGTAAAGAAGCTGGTTGATGAAAAGGTCGAAGGACCTCTCAGTTTCTTGTGGCAGCAACAACTGCGATTCATTTGGCGCCAGGAAAACTACGATGTCGACATTCGGATCACTGATTTCCGCTCGAAGTATTCCTATGAGTGGATTGGTAACACGGGGCGGTTAGTGATCACGCCACTTACAGATCGTTGTTATATTACGTTGACTATGGCATTGCGTCTATTCCTTGGAGGTGCTCCGGCAGGACCCGCTGGTACAGGCAAGACCGAGACTACCAAGGATTTGGCACGTGCTATGGCGCTTTGTTGCTACGTGTTCAACTGTTCAGATCAGATGAACTACCAGACCATGGCGGATATCTTCCGCGGTTTGTGCCAAACTGGTACTTGGGGCTGTTTCGATGAATTCAATCGCATTAACATTGAAGTGCTCAGTGTCGTTGCGACTCAAGTCAAGTGCGTGCAGGATGCGATTGTGTTCCATGCAGTGCCTTCGAACAGAGAGCCAAAGTACCAGTCAATTCCTGCCGGCACTCCGCCTGTTGTTGTTGGAGAATTTGAGTTCATGGGCGCGTCTGATCGCATCACGCTGATTCCAACGTGCGGCTTTTTTATCACCATGAATCCAGGTTATGCTGGCCGCACAGAGCTCCCAGAAAACTTGAAAGTGCTTTTCCGATCCTGCGCCATGATTCGTCCTGATTTGCGCCCGATTTGTGAGAATATGCTCATGTCCGAAGGTTTTCAACAGGCCAGGACGCTGGCAATCAAGTTCGTTACGCTATACCAGCTCAGTAGCGAGCTGCTGTCCAAGCAATTCCATTACGATTGGGGTCTTCGTGCCGTCAAGTCCGTGCTCCGTGTTGCTGGCATCTTAAAGCGAGCTGAGCCAGAGGTCGAAGAAGACAAAGTGCTGATGCGGGCGTTGCGTGATTTCAACACACCCAAGATCCCGCATCACGACACACCTATTTTTCTTCGTCTGATCAATGACCTGTTCATCGGTGTCGAAGTGGCACCGAAGGTCAACATGGAGCTGCGAGACAAAACGGTCACAGTATGCAAGGCCAGCAATCTTCAGCATGATGACGCCTTCATCCTCCGCGTCTGTCAACTACAGGAACTGATTGATGTGCGACACTCCGTCATGCTCCTCGGTCCTGCAGGCTGTGCCAAGACTACGTGTTGGCAAACGCTGGCCAAATGCTGGAACTTGGGCAAAGAGAAGAAGATTTGTGTGTACGAGACGCTGAATCCGAAAGCGGTTACCTCTGATGAGCTCTACGGATATATGACTCTATCCAAGGATTGGAAAGATGGCGTGCTCTCCATTATTATGCGTGGTATGTCCAAGAACTATGCCGAACAAGGCTTCTACGAATCGCAAACGTACAAATGGGTCGTTTTAGACGGTGATATCGATGCCGTGTGGATTGAGAGTATGAACACAGTCATGGACGACAACAAAGTGCTCACGCTGGTGTCCAATGAGCGGATCCCGTTGAGTGACGCGATGCGAATGGTGTTTGAAATCAACTCGCTGAAAAATGCCACGCCAGCCACGGTGTCTCGAGCTGGTATTCTCTTTATTAACGAAATTGATATCGGTTGGCGTCCATTCATGGAATCGTGGGTCGCCAAGCGTGAGGAAGAAGTGGAGCGCACTTATTTGCCTGGTCTCTTTGACAAATATATTGACACAACGTACGACATGATGCGCAAGGGATACAAACAAGTGGCTCCAGTGCGACTGATCAACCAGGTTTCCACCATCTGCTACCTACTCGAAGGTTTACTTGGATCGATCCCAGCCGAGAAGAAGAGCCAAGAAGTGATCGAATCCGTGTTTGTCTTCTGTGCTACGTGGGCTTTCGGTGGCCCTCTTATAGTTGACAAGAGTGTAGATTATCGCAAAAATTTTCATGAGTTGTGGATTGCGGCTTTTACGAACATCAAATACCCGAAAGAAGGCGTCTGTTTTGATTACTTTTACAATTACGAGACGGGGGAGTACGAAAACTGGAACACAAAGGTGCCGAAGTACGTTTCATCCTCGATTGGCAACGGGCCAGCGGATACTCCGTTTAATTCAATTGTGATCAGTACGAATGACTCCGTGCGCATCCGATTTCTGGTTGAGACCCTTGTTGCACGTCACCGGCCCGCAATGCTCGTTGGAGGCAGCGGAACTGGAAAGACCACGATCTTGAAGAACTTCTTGCGTGATCTGGACGAAGACATGCTATTCTCCACCATTAACATGAACTATTACACCGACTCGTTCAAGCTGCAACAGCAATTGGAATCTGTGATTGACAAGCGGTCTGGCAGAATGTTCGGCCCACCGGCAACCAAGAAGCTCATTTACTTCATTGATGACTTGAATCTCCCTTACATTGAAACCTATGGCACCCAAAACTCGTTGGCTCTACTGAGACAGCACATGGACTACCGCACGTTCTTCGATCGAGTAGATCTCGGCTTCCGAAAGGAGATCGTTGACGTTCAGTATCTGTCGGCTATGAATCCGACTGCTGGTTCGTTTATCATCGATGAGCGACTCCAGCGTCATTACGCTTTGTTCGCGTGTATGATGCCTGGACGAGAAGACCTAAAGACTATTTACACCTCGATTCTCAGGGGTCATTTCGCCAATGCCGGCTTCTCGTCTGCAGTCACTGCCGCCTGCGAGGCGTTTGTCAACGTGTCTATTCTGCTGCATGAAGAAATGGTGACCAAATTCTTGCCCAGTGCCACCAAGTTTGTCTACAACTGGAATATGCGAGAGCTGTCCAACATTTTTCAGGGACTCACGCGCTCCAAGGGCGATTTCTTCCCTGGCGTCTTCCATTTCGCTCGACTTTGGGTGCACGAAGCGACTCGCGTGTTCTGCGATCGGCTGATAAATGAGGACGATATCATCAAATACAATGACCGCATTCGTGACATGGTGAAGAAAGTGATGCCAGATCTGGATCAGAATTCGCTCTTCAGTGACGCGCCACCGTCAGGAGGAGACGATGCTGGAACCAATGTCAACATATTCACGACATTCGCCACACAGGTCGCAGGTGCTGACAGTGTGTACATCCCCGTGCCGAGTATGAAACACCTGAACAAGGTGCTGGTCGAGCAATTAGACGACTACAATTCCAAGTACTCGATGATGAATCTGGAACTTTTCGACAACGCCATGGAGCACGTCACTCGTATATGCCGTATCATTGGCAATCCTGGCGGCAACGCCATGCTCATCGGAGTTGGTGGCAGCGGCAAGCAATCGCTCTCTCGATTAGCGTCGCATATCTGCGGCTTTGACGTGCGCCAGCTCTCAGTCACATCAAACTTTCGCATTGAAGATCTTAAGGAAAACCTGGCGGAGATGTTCAAGATCGCAGGTATCCAGGGTCTGCCACTCGTATTCCTGATTACGGACTCGCAGATCGTGAACGAGCGGTTTCTCGTCTATATTAACGATATGCTATCCTCTGGATGGATTCCGGATTTGTTCCCGAAAGAAGATATCGACGCGTTACTTGGCTCATTACGAAGTGAAGCCAAAGCCAACGGCGTGCAGGATTCCCCAGATGCGCTTATGGATTTCCTGTTGTTGCGTATTCGCCTGAATTTCCGTATCATAATGTGTTTCTCTCCAGTTGGAGCAGTGTTCCGCGTTCGTGCGCGTCGTTTCCCGGGTCTTGTCAACTGTACAGTCATTGACTGGTTCCATCCATGGCCGCGCGATGCTCTGGTCCGTGTGGCCTCCAGTTTTCTCGAGAAAGTCGAAGATATCGGCGACGCGACAATCCAGAAAAGCATCGCGAACCACATGGCAGATGTGCATATTTCAGTGACTGAGATGAGTAAAAAATACTTTGAAACGCAGCGTCGATACAACTACGTCACACCAAAGAGTTTCTTAGAGCTCATCAGCTTTTACGAAATCTTGCTCAAGCAGAAGAAAGAGGATATCCAACGGCAGATCACGCGATTGGATGACGGGCTGTCAACGCTACGAAAGACTTCGGCCGACGTCGCTGAACTCCAAGTGGATCTCAAGCACACGATGATCAAGGTCGCAGAGAAACAAGCTTCAACTGACCTTCTACTAGAGCAAATGGGTCGCGAAAAGGCAGGAGCTGAAGTTCAACAGGAGAATGCGAACAAAGAGCGAGAGAAAGCTGAAGCTGCTAGTGCTTCAGCTGCTGAGCTTGCTGGGGAGGCTGAAAAAGAGCTGAGTCAGGCCAAACCAGCCATGGATGCGGCTGCAGCTGCCGTTGATGTGCTTTCCAAGGCTGCTATTACGGAATTGAAGAGTCTTCCAAAACCTCCGGCAGGTGTCGACAATGTGACAAAGGCGTGTTTGATTCTCGTAGAGAAGGAGTATAAGAACCACAAGTGGGACCGAGCCAAAAAGATGATGAACAACGCAGGCGCATTTTTGGACTCGTTAAAAACGTTCCGTGGCGAAGATATTCCCGAAGCAGATATTGCTCGTATTGAACCGTTGATTGCCGATCCGGAGTTTACAGCCGAGAAGATGGCGACCAAGAGTTCGGCCGCCGCAAATATTTGTACCTGGGTTGTCAACATTTACACTTTCAATCGCATTTACGTGCGCGTGAAGCCGTTGATGGACTCGCTGGAAGCGTCCAAGAAAAAGAAAGAGGAAGCTGAGGAGCAACTTGCACGTGCCATGGGCCAAGTGGCTGAAGTGCAAAAACGGTTGGAGCAACTCGAAAATACTCTTCGCCAAGCTACAGAAGAAAAACTGAAGGTGGAGCAGATGAAAGAGTCATGCGAAAATCGCCTTTTGCTTGCTGGGAAGCTTGTGAATGGTCTGGCCAGTGAAAACGAGCGATGGGGCATTGAAATCGAGCAGTTGAAGAACTCAGGTGTGATGGTTGTGGGCAACTCGTTGCTAGCCGCAGCCTTTGTGTCGTATATCGGCGCTTTTGATCAAGTTGTGCGCAAGGAATTGTGGCAACATACGTGGTTCCCAGATCTTGTGGCCAAGACCATCCCCATCACTGAAGGTATCGATCCACTTTCTATGCTGACAACCGAAGGCAAAAATGCTAAAATGATGAGCGAAGGCCTGCCGGCCGATCGTATTTCGCTGGAGAACGGAGCTATCATTACCAGTTGCAAGCGCTGGCCGCTTGTAATCGACCCACAACTCCAGGGAATCAAGTGGCTTCGCGAAAAGGAGAAAGACCGTGGCTTGATTGTCATGCAGTTGAGTCAAAACCAATGGCTGCGGAAAATGGAGGCCGCAATAGTAAACGGAAGTGTCGTCATTATTGAGAACATTGGTGAAGAGATTGATGCGACATTGGATCCTGTTCTAGGTCGTGCTGTGTACAAGAAGGGCTCGAACTTGTTCTTAAAACTCGCTGGTGAGGAAGTGCAGTACGACCCAAACTTCTTCATGTATTTGCAAACCAAGCTTTCGAATCCCCACTACAAGCCGGAGATCGCAGCTCAGTGTACCCTGATCAACTTCATCGCTACTGAAAGTGGTCTGGAAGATCAGTTGCTTGAAAAGGTGGTCAAAAAGGAGCAGCCAGAGCTTGAGCGGCAGAAGCAAGAACTCGTGTTGGCCTTCCAGAAATTCAAAATTGATTTGGTCGAGTTAGAGGACCAATTACTGGAGCGTTTGGCGAATGCGCCCGATGATATCTTGAGTGACGTGCCACTGATCGAGAGCCTTGAAGAGACCAAGAAGAAAGCCACGGATATTTCCATCTCGGTCAAGAAGAACCAGGAGACCGAGATCATCATCAACAATACGCGCGAACTGTATCGTCCTGTAGCTGCAGAGGGCGCCATGCTGTACTTCCTGCTCACAACACTCAGTGCGATCGACCACATGTACCGCTACAGTCTGGATTCGTTCATCACATTCTTTTTCAACTCGATCGATCGCGCAGTCGCGAGTGACAAGCAGAGCGAGCGTGTTCTAAATCTACGAGAGTCGCTGCGCATCACTATCTTCACGTGGGTCTCCCGTGGTCTCTTTGAAGCTCACAAGCTCATTTTCCTCTCGCAACTGACGTTCAACCTCATGCGTCGCGGCATCTTAGGCGAAGACGTGCGAGTGCAGGAGAACTACATGCAATTCCTGCTGCGAGGACCCAAAAAGATAGCCGGCGGAGGAGAAGAAGAGCCGAATCCTATCGACTGGCTACCGAATGCGCAATGGAATGCAATCACGGCTCTGGCAGCTCTCGATGAGTTCCAGAAGATGCCACAGGATCTCAAAGAAGCGTCGTCTCGTTTTCGCGAGTGGTACAACCATCCAACTCCCGAGTCGGAGAAGCTTCCGCTGGACTGGGCTGGGCTTGACCGCACACCGTTTCTCAAGCTGCTGGTTGTCCGCTGTCTCCGTCCGGACCGTATCACCGTAGCTGTGAACGAGTTTGTGCGTCATGTGCTTCCGAATGGCAGCAATTATTGCGACTGTGACTCGGCCTTGAACTCGATCCAGGTCATGGACAATTCGTACCTGGATTCGACGCCGACCACGCCACTTTACTTCATTCTTTCGCCTGGTGCTGATGTCGTCGCAGGAGTCGATAAGCTATCGGTCAAATACGGCTTTGAACGAGGTGTGAGCTACCACAACGTGTCTATGGGCCAAGGTCAGGATGTGTTTGCTATGGACCGTCTCGAGGTGGCTCATCGCAATGGCCATTGGGTGATCTTGAACAACATCCACTTGATGCCTCGTTGGCTCATGGCGCTTGAGAAGAAGCTGGATGAGTTCGCTCTCGAAGGCTCGCACAAGAACTTTCGCCTGTTTCTGACATCGGATCCGTCCGATGCGATTCCGATCGGTGTGCTAAATCGCTGCATTAAGCTCACGAACGAGCCTCCGTCCGGTCTGAAAGCCAATCTGAAGCGAGCGTTCGTGAGTTTCCCAAAAGAATACCTAGAGGAGGCTGAGGGCAAAGTCAAGTCCATCCTGTTTGGTCTGTGCCACTTCCACGCTGTGCTGATGGAGCGGAAGATGTATGGTGCTCTGGGTTTCAATATGATGTACCCGTTCTCCTTGGGCGATCTACGCGACTCGGCCATTTGTCTGCAGAACTATCTGGAAAACTCGGCTGGAGGAAAGATTCCGTGGGCTGATCTGCGGTACATCTTTGGTGAAATCATGTACGGCGGCCATATCGTGAACGACTTTGACCGACTCTTGGCCAACACATACTTGGAGTTTTACATGCGCGACGAGTTGCTGGACGAGATGGAGATGTTCCCGTTCGTTGGGGACGAGAAAGGCCCGTCCTTCATGTGTCTACCTCCGTCATCGTACGATAAATATCTTGAGCACATCGAGACAGAACTCAAGACGGACTCGCCACTCGCCTTCGGTCTGCATCCAAACGCTGAGATCGACTTCCGAACCACACAGAGCGACACGCTCTTTCGAACACTCATGGAGCTGCAGCCTCGTGACGCGAGTGCAGGAGATGCCGCCATGAGTCCACTCGAGATCGCACGCGCAGGGCTGGAGATGGTGCTCACTCGCATCGGAGAGAAGAAATTCGAGTGCGACGAGATCTCGCGTAATCTGGAGGAGGTCGGGCCGTACCAGAACGTGTTTATCCAAGAGTGCGAGGCCATGAACGGTCTGCTGGTGGAGATCGTGCGCTCTCTCAATGAGCTGCAGCTGGGTTTCGCTGGTGAGCTGACTATGTCTGATGCCATGGAGGCTGTGCAGGAGTCGCTCTTCCTCGATCGCGTTCCCAAGTCATGGGAGAAACTGGCGTTCCCTTCGCTTCGACCGCTGGGCTCATGGCTGACCAATATGGAGGCGCGGCTGCAGCAGTTGGAGGAATGGACGCAGAACCCGGTGGAAATTCCACGTGTGACGTGGATCTCAGGCATGATTAACCCGCAGTCGTTCCTCACGGCGATTATGCAGGTCACGGCCCAGAAAAATCAGTGGGAGCTAGACAAGCTGGTCATTCAGACAGACGTGCTCAAGCGCCGCAACACAGAGATCGACGCGCCTTCACGCGATGGCGCCTATATTCATGGGTTGTATCTCATGGGCGGTCGTTGGGACGTCACGAACAACACCGTGGACAAGTCCCAGCCCAAGGAGATGTTCTGTCCCATGCCCGTGATCAACTGCAAGGCTGTGGCAGCAGACAAGCTGGACATCAAGGGCTCGTACGTGTGTCCGTGCTACAAGACCGAGCAACGCGGACCAACCTACGTGTTCTCAGCCCAACTCAAGACGAAATCGCCTCCTGCGCGATGGGTTCTGGCTGGCGTGGCGCTCATCATGGACGTCACTGGGTAAAACACTAGTTAACGGTACAAGAGTTAGTTCATAAAGCCACGATATATGCACTCCTTCCTTCTAGAATGCTGACTCTACACAGCAGTGGCGAAATCTCTCCAGAGACTGATGCTGCCTTGAGCTGATGGCGTGAACTGGTCTCCACTGCAGACACGCAACGCATCAGACAAGCTCGTAGTAGAGTGAGATTCATTACGTCGCTCACCCGAAAGCACAAGTGCCGGTCTGCTGCAGAAGCGTCTGGCGACCAATGAACTCGAGGCGTGAGGACTCGAACTGGTCGGCTGGGCCAGCAGCATAAAGCGCTCGGAGCTCTTCAGCCGAGCGCAGGCTCTTGAGGAAAAAGGCTGCGCATAGTAACTGTGTGTCACTGGATCAACAGCGCAGCACTCAATGATCCAAGCTGCTTACTGAAACTGGGCGTGCAAGCTTCGCCCTGATACACGACACCAAGCAGCAAGGGCGAGGTACTGAGATCGCTCGGTGTCACGTTGAGTTCCTCATGCACTTCAGTTAGAATGGACTGAAAGAACTCATTTACAGCCGCTGTCTCCATGGCGCTCTTGCGTTCCTCTTGACCTGGGCGCTCCAGTTCTGTCAATGTTTCCATACTCAAGCCAATATGCTAACAAGCCACCATCAGTCAGTCTCTTGGATCTCAAGATTGGCCAACCTACCGACGGCTCTGGGTGGCCTCCGGGTGTATCGAACATATTGGGATAGATGCCCACGGTCTCGCTGCGACGGATGAACGCGATCTGGTCGTCCGCCGTCTCCAGCACAGCAGCCACGCCCACTTTCCGCGACAGATACGCAAACTGGTCGCTCCGTCCGTGGCCTGCGGCGTCCTGTAGCCACTGAGGCAGTCGCGTGGAGCAGCACGTGCCCAAGTATGTCTTGTAGTCGGTCAGACCCCAACGCATCTGCAACATGTTGTTCTGGAGCGTCCACTGCTGCAGACGGAACTTGGAGCCGTTGAAGAGCCTGGGCGACTTGTCCAGAGCTTGACTCCAGATCCGGTTGATGGAGAGCTCTGTCTCAGGCTCTGGATGCACGCAGCGATTGGCCTGTGACGACAGAAGAACGCGCACTTGCTGAGATTCAAATGTTGCGCTGGTTGCGGCAGCAGCAGAGGCCGGTGGAGCTACGAAACGCTCGACTCGGAAGCCCATGAGTCGCTGCCACGGAAGCCGCAAGTTCATGATGACACGCAAAGCTACCTTACCCCCGCTGCAAAGATAAATTACCATGTAAGGTAAGTAATTTATATGAAGACGATGACAGCGCATTTTAACCCAAATATCCGTTCTAGGTCATTGCAATGAAAAGGTTTAATCTAGATTAATCATAGTCGGTTTCATACCGGTAGATTCACCGGTGCTGTACAATAATGTGGCAGTAATACCGTGCACAGCTTCAATAATAGCTGGTCTCGCCAGTCTGAGCGATTACGCAGATTACGCACTTGCTTCCAGACCACTTTGGTCATGTGGCACTCTTCGACCGACCGGCCGCGCGGAGAGGACGAGAGCCACTCGCCAGCGGACGACTCGGCCTCCGGACAGCACTCTTCCCCCACGGCGGAGACTACTCGGCCACATCGAGGCCGGCCACGCGGAAGCGCCTCCGCCCCAACAGTAGCCGCGCGCCGTAAGCGCAGCCCCAAGGACACAGACGATGATGAGGAGCTCCCGGGGGACGAGGACTCACTCGAGATGGCCAAGCCCCAATTCTCCAGCAAACGCACGTACTACCGACGCAAGGTGCGTGCTGTGATCTGCGATGGCTGCTTGGCGCTTGCTCACGTGACGCGCACTAGGAGGAGAAGGAGCTTCTGACAAAGGAGTTGGAGCGGCTGAACCGACGACTGAGCACAGTGCAGCGCCGATCCAAGACCTCGCACCACCTCCAGGACCTCTCGCGGCGTCAGAACGCGAACCGCATGCTGCACGAGGTCGTGCGCGGCCAGCGACTGACGTTCGCGACCACCACGTCCATGGTGGGGCACTTCATGGTAAGCGAATGCCTGACTATTGACCGCTGTTAATACTGACTGGCTATTGCGGCAATAGCAAGCACAGCACGAGTACTGTCCGTTGGCCACGCCCATCAAGCTGAACAGAGACCCGTTCGAACGGCGGCAGGCATTGCTGGCACTCAAGGACCAGAAGCTCAAGGACGCCGTGGATTTCCTCACGGCGCGATCCCAGTCGCTGGACATGGCCAGACTCTTCCGCGACCACCAGCGCGTGGAGCGAACCAACGGCGACTACATCTCGACGCAGTTCGACGTCATCCCGTTCTTCGGACTGCACGGGGTCAAGCAGGTGTTTGATGCGCTGCTGCACTTTGTGCTGCACATGGAGATGAGCGTGTCAGAAACGCTGGGCGATATCACAGTGCGCGAGGACGACGAGTACTGGGACGGCTCCATCTCGCAGCACTTCCTGGCGTCCGTGTGCCAGGGCGTGCATCTCGAGACCAACGCAGTCATCTTCACCGAGTTCGACACACCGGACGCCAGCGGCGTGGAGCGCGGGATCATCGCGCTCGACTTTGTGGACGAAGACGAGCGGTATCCGTACCACCCGACAGAGCGCGTGCGGCAGGACGCCACAGTCGCCATGATGGTGAGCTCGTACACGCGTCAGAAGCCTCGGTCTCTGACCGACGAGCGCGAAATGTTTGTGGGCGTCACGCGGTGGGCGCAGCTCAAGCACCACTATGTGGACTGCATAGACATCCCGACCGAGATCCGGGACCGCATGCGCGAGGGCATTGAGCACGTGGGCGATGCGATGATCCGGACTGTGAACAAGGCGCTGCTGGTTGCACGGCCGTTCTCTGATAGACCTGTCATGTAGCAATATTCCACTTATCCACGTCCTCGTTCCTACTCACTCTTGCTGCACCATGCGGCTCTTCATGGCCTCCAGCATGGCGTCGCTCACACTCTCGACGCTGTTCCGGAGCGCCTCGAGGTTCTCTCTCGGGATCGGGAACTTGCCTGGATGCATTCGCAGCAGCACCCAACGCGAGAGCATCACGACCAAATGCTCTTCCTCCTTGCCCGTGCGCTGGTTGCGCACTTTACACCGGTGCGGCTGGAACGTCATGGCCACGTTGGCGTCCTGACGCACGCACTGCTGCGGCGTGTACGGGTACAGCTCGTCCTCATTCACGAAGTCCACAGCGATGACGCCCAACTCCTGGCCGCGTGTTTCGCCCGACTCGTAGTCGGCGAACATGACAAAGTTGGACTCGGTCTGCACGCCGTTCGGATTGGGCCGCGCGACCACGAGCCGCCGCTGGACGATGCTCGAGTCGCGCACGGGCGCGTCGTAACCCAGCAGATTGGTGGTTTTCTCTAACACGCTCGTCTCCATCGTGCGGATGAAGAGACACATGACGTCCAGCGCATGCTTGACGCTCGTGGCGCCTTCGAGCGGAGTCACGTCGAAGCGAGTGGCGCAGAACACGCCCTTGTCAGTCGAGAAGCGACTCATCTCCACGAACTCCTTGGTCGGGTCCATGAACGCCAGGCGGTTTTCCACCAGACGACGCGCATCCAGCACCTTCTGCGGCTTGAGCGAGCGCAGCGCCTCGTAGCGACGGTCGGCGTCCTTGTCCAGCTTGATGTAGCTCTCCAGCGGACACACTTCGTGCTGGGTCTGCCATCATCCGCGGCTGTTAGATGCCGTTCACAACAGCTACGCAGTCCACGCTCTTACCTTGATGCTCGTGAGCACAGAGTGCGCTCGCACGACCGAGTACTGGTGACTGCGCACGGCTTCGTGCAGGATCTGGTTCGCGCGTTCGGGCGGCGAGAGAGAGCTCGCGCTCTCCTTCCAGGCCAGGACCTCCGGGTGCTGCCGCAGCAGATCCACGTGCGCCTGTAGGTTGCTGATCTGGCGCAGCAGCTCGTCTCGCTCCTCCTATCGATTCAAAGCCGCGGTAAAAACGGAGTTCTCGCTCTTCTCAGGCGGCTCACTCACCTTGCGCGCGAGATACGTGGGCTTGCGGCACGAAGCCGAGGGGCGGCGCTTGCGCTCGCCTTCTTCGTCGTCATCCCACACTTCGCGGCGAGGGCGCTTGGCCTGCTGCACGCACAGAGGAGGCGACTGCACGGTCTCACTGGTCGACGAGGAGCTCCGCTGGAAGAGTGTGGCGGTCGGGCGGTCCAGCGGCTTGAGTCTCGGCAGCACAGGTCGGCCGTAGACGCCACTGGACAGCGAGGGCGTGCACACAGCGGGCAGCAGCGTCCGCAGCAGACGCTCCGAGGCGCTCGGTGCGGTATCGCGGGTCATGGTTCTCTTATTTCTGTGACTGAGCAGTGCGCGTCGCTGCGGTGATTGATTACGGCAGTGACCAGAGTAATTAAGCACATCTGCTTGGGAATCTGCGACACCTGATGTAAGCTGGCTGTTAGTAAAGTCAAGATGTCAAGCGGGACAAAATACAGACTATTGAGCAATCTTGACAGACTAATACAAGTGGATACTGTACAGTACTTGGAATAGACAAAACCGGAACTGCAACGTACGGTATTGAAAAGTCTTAAATTAAAGTGCATATGGTTTATAATCATTGCAATGATGACGCCTACGTTTTCGAAAAATGCCAAAGGTAGGTAGTATGAAAGATTTTTGAACAGAAAATGGTGGGACGGCAAAGTACCTGAGTTGTGTTTTTATAGGGGAACGAGCAGGCTCGGGCCCGGCTGAGCAAAGCCGGTTAGTACTCTTCCGCTATCGCGTCATTCGTACTGTCCACTCGCTAATGCTCGTGGTTAGCGCGCTGCGCGCGCCTACAGCTCTCTACGCTCGCAGATTCTTCGCTTCGTTCAGAACGTGAGGCTGTACGTAATCATCCAACATTTAAAAACAAACGAATAGTCCGAAAAATATGATTCTGAAACAGATCTAAAGCCAGAGAGTGCCAGTTGTTCTCTGGCATAGTTCTATACCCTGTAGGGTCTATAACCATGGTGTAGTTTCTCTACTACCAACGGCCCTTAGAACATTCCTAGAGCTAGACTTGAAGCCTGTGGTTCAAGTATAAGCTACCCTGGACAGAGCACATAGACATGCAGCGTAGGACACAACTAGCGCTAAAGCTAGATAATGCACTTCATTCCAACTTTCGCCGGCTTCGCCCCAAGTTGCCCTGCAACACGTTATCAGCACTGTAGCCTCGCCGAGCCGACCTAGGCCGACCTTCGACTAGCCGGACCGCTAGACCCCGACTATCGACATTCAACTAGCCGGACATCTCGGACCCGACTCGTGACCGCCCACCACTATCGTGATACCACTTGCTCTCGGAGCTGTGGGAAAGTACCGTTTGTGGAAACATCGATACGGGAGCTCGCAGTTGGCCTGCCTGTCTGAGTCAAGTGACCAACGAGTTACGTGCAGCAATTGCGGTGGATCCGTGGCGTGCCGTTAATTTGTTGCCTGCCCATATTCCCGCTTTGCATGGATACGGGTTCGGTGCCAAGTTCAAGTTCCAAGGCACCGACTACCCAACGCCAACGCCGTGGCAAGCGAAAGGCTCACGATTTCGAGCCCCGCCACGACTTCAAGCTCATCCGATACCTTGAGCCTGGAGCCGCGGATCGCCTCGACAAGCTCCGCGACGACCTGCAAGAGTCGATCGAGCGGACCGTGCGCATTGAGC
>JAADVW010000407.1:0-30880 GCA_023335875.1 Elongisporangium prolatum
GTACGATGTGAGCGAAGTCGAGACTGAGGAAATCACCACCGTGGTGACGACGACGGAAGTGGAGACGACGACGACGGAAGTGACGGACGAAACAGAGGAAGTGGACGTGAGTACTGCCGTGTCTACCGAGTCTGTGGACGGTGAAGTTGTTTCTAAAGTTGAAATTGGCCACTCAAAAAACCAGAGTTCTCATGTGAAGGCGAAGCACAGCAAAGTGGACTTTTCCTCTTTGGAAGGCAAGCATCGTCCCTCTGGGATACGGTCGAGTGAACTGTCAAAGTCCATGGACGTTGCTGATATTCACACAGCTCGTAGCTATGGTAAGCCTGCCCGTGGGGATGGCATGCACCATGCTAAGAACGGGGAATTCGGCGATACCCTTCGTGGAAAGACTATACCTGGTACATCGTCGGATTCCATGAATAAGTTTGAAACATCTAGCCAGAAGTCTCATCCCAAGGTTGTTTCCGAAGGAAATCACGGCCACATTGGTTCTGCATTGCATCGGGAAACCAAGAATCATTCGAAGCCTACTGATGGATCTAGAACGACTCATTCCAGTAGTTCTTCTGCGTCGAAGTCATCAACTGGCGTACCGAAGCAAGAAAAGCCGGAACTTTCGTGGTCAGAAATTACCTCAAGCAGCAAGACTGCCAAAACATCGTCGAAGTCTGATAGCAAGCCGACTGCGAAGGCTAAGTCTGTTCAGGATGCTACGGATGAACAAAACACCGGCAAGACCACTGCCATTACCAGTCAAAAGAACGATGATGTAACATTCAGCACACAGATGACCAAGACAGTCACGCGCACCACCGACATTGATAAGTTAGTTGATGCTCAAGCTGACTCTGCCCCCGAAGAAAAGAGTGACAACACTACAAAAAAGAACACGGCTACTTCAACTTCGGTCGATACAAGTGCTACGCAGCTGCCCGACCAAAACATGACGACAAATGTCAAGACTTCAAAATCTGGTGGTGTCACAACAGAGGTCACAACGACTGAGACCGTAACACATGAATCAGCACCCGACAGCTCTATCTTTGCCGTTCGAACGATCACAACTATTACTCGCACGACCCAAGCCAACGGATCGGTCCAAGTGCACACCACTACTACTCGCCATGTCGAAAACTCGTCCATGTTGGATATTAAGAATATGACCAGCTCAAGCGCTTTGTCTGTGGTTAAAAAAACGAGCACAAATACCAACCAACCCGAAGTTCGGGAGTCGGAGGATCAAGCTGGATCTTTAAGCTCATCAAAGCAAACTCGAAAGTCGTCGAATGCGACTATCATGAAGAAGGAGACGGTCGCGAGGACAGACAAAATCAAGGGCTCTACGAGTGCACAAGAAAACGTGTTAGCGGAGAAGAACTTGGGTGGTGTCGACGAGAAGCTTGAGAAGCAAGTGTCGAAGGCGACTGCGTCCTCCACTACAACGAAAAAGTCAGCTCCGGCTAAATCGAGTGAGAAGCTCACCACCACGGTAGGAACCGAACATGCCAGCACAGGTGGTATCACGCCATCAAACGAAGATGTCGATGTTGCAAAAGCTTCTTCTACTGGTGGCAAGAAACGCAAATCGAAGCACAAACAGAAGCAAACTCCCACGAGTGGAGAGTCAGAGCAGTCGATCACTGCAACGGAATTAGTAGAGCAAAAGGAAACAATTGTTTCAGCTACTCAGAAGGAGAAGCGCGTCGCTGCTGCTTGGGGCGAAGCAACAATCGGAGGTGACGAGGTAGTGGGCATATACGCACTTCAAGGTGTGCAGCCTGTGATCCTCGCTTTGGAAAACTTGAGCTCTGTTGCTGTCGTCTCCGAGAAGTCTGATTCTGCGTGCAAGAATGTGTCCGGATTCGCCTCGCCTGGTACGATTACCGTGTTTATGGGCTTTTCGCGTGTTGGAATGACTTCGGTTATGGACACGATCACTGGACGAAAGAATGCTGCCAGCGGAAAGGTGCTCCTAAACGGACACCTGGCCAGTAGCCAGGTGCTCTGTCGGCATGTTGGCTATTGTGAGCGAACCAGCGTGCACTGGGAGACGTCAACAGTACGCGAGGTGCTCACAATGAACGCGCTTCTTCGCCAATCAGCCGATATTGCGAAAAGCCAAAAGGTTGCGCTCGCAGAAGACTGGATGCGTCTTCTGCAGCTGCACAATCTGGCTGACAAGATGATGCGCGAACTTTCAGCTGAGCAGCTAGTGCGCCTCAAAATTGGCGCAGAGTTAGTCGCTGGCCACAGTGTGCTCGTCTTGGACGAGCCAATGTGGGGCTTGGATACCGCGTCCGCGCTGTCAACTATGGAGCTTTTGCGTCGGGTCGCGACAACCGGACGCACGGTGATTCTGACGGACCGTCAGCCTTCGACCCGAGTTTTCTACCAGTTCGATCGCTTGATTCTGCTGACGCACTCGGGCGAACTCGTTTTCAACGGGGAAATTGGTGCGGACGCTCAGCACCTGATCCGACACTTTCACTCCAGTGCAGGCGTGAAGAAGTTCACGTCGGGCACGAATCCAGCGAATTGGGTGCTGGAATGCGTCAACTCACAGGCGACGCAGAGCAGCAAGCACGGCGCCAAGTTTGTCAAGCACTACAACCAGAGTGAGCTCAAGCGAACGATAATGCTTCAAATGAACCGCCACGGAGTACTACGCCCTTCACGCGACCTGCCAGAATTGACATGCAGTGGAGCTATTCGCGCAGACAGCTACACACAGTTGTCTCTGTTGCTGCAGCGCTTTGTTTACTCGTACTGGCGCCTGACGTCGTTCCTGTGGGCTCGCTTTACCATCAGTATGTTGCTGGTCGTCTGGATCGTCCGGTTCATGACATTGCAATCTAGTGAGTTCGATACGTTCGATGCAGTGAACGGCGGCTTGTGGGTGATCTCCATCACGACTTTCCTGATGGGCATGGTCTCTTTCGGCAGTGTTGTGCCTGCGGCGTCGTGCGAATCTTCCCGATTCGGGCGCGAGCAGTATCTGGTCATGTACCAGCCGCTGTGGTACTCGGTTGCAGCCACGGCTGCGGATGCGTTGGTCGCATTCTCGAGTTCGTTTGTGTACACGCTCATTTTGTTTGTCGTGGTCGGCTTTGCGGACTGGTCCAGCTACTCGCTCTACTGGTTCTGCCTCTCAACATTCATGCTGCTTCAGATCTGTTTCGGACGCCTCACTGCGTACGTGACGGGCAAGTGGAGCATGGCGCTGATTATTGGCGGCGGCCTCAGTCTGCTGGCCATGCTTCAGTGGTCCTCGCAGCGGTCATCCGAGATCTTCTCATACGGCTACGCCATCGCGAATCTGTCGGCGATCGTATTCAATAGCGGCCAGCGCCTTCGTTTAGCTCCGGCTGCTTTGAGCCGAACATCTCTGATTCCCCCGGTCATGTGCTGGGCGGAGAGCTGGCTAAGCTTCTACGACATGTGCCCACGTCGTGTCGTTGACATGAGCATCAAGTCTTATGTCAGTGCGGCCCTCGGAGCGACGGAAGACAGCGTCCTGTACACGATCGGCTTTTTCCTGGTCTTTGTCGTGGTGCTTCGCTTCATCACGGCGTTCGCGTTGCGCCTTCGCAAATAGACAGTCAATGACGACCTAAGTCTCTAGTACATTTGCATGTTTGATCAATCTCTACGTAACAATGCTTTCAAATTCTTCACTGTCTGTATTGAATGCTTAGCACCGACAAGTAGTTCACGACAGCAAAGAGCCTACTGGGCAGCTTATGTCTACGCCCACTTGACCATGAGCGACGCATTCTCGAGCTTACGGTCAGCAATTGAATCCGTCTCGCTGAACCCGAGCAGCGCCGGAGGGAACGCTGTTCGGAGCTCAAAGGCGCGGCTGCGAGCTTCCGGGATCTACACAACGGGAACTTGTCAGTGTATTGCCCATGGCGCTCGTGCTCAAAGCTCAGCTACCTGTTCTCGCACGAAGGTCCAGAGCATCGCCATCGGATCGGATTTTAGGAAGCGACGTGTCAATCGGGAGCCATCGGGAGCACGGATCTGCACGCGGGTCACGTCCGGAGTTCCATCTACGACAGCAACAAGATGAGAGCTATGCTACCCACACTCACGCCCATAGTACGGCTATATACCTGCCGGCTCTGGAGGCATTTCCACCACCACATCCTCATCACCATCCTGCTTAGTTTCTTCCTCTTCCTGGACGTACGTTGTGTCTGTGACTTGGCCGTTGTTCTCCATCGAAGCAGCGATCGCAGCAGCGAGCTGATCCTCTTCCGAAGCATCGTGAATATCGACTGACGCGGCTGGTGGTGGTGGCGATTCGCGAGCGCTCAACTGCTGCGGTCGTTGTTCGAGCGTATTCATACAGCAAAAGTCCGATACTACGAACGACATCGGAATGAATAACTAACCAATATCAGCAAAAAGCTTAAGAACCTTGTACTCACGCTTCTCCGTCAAGTCTTGCGGCTCGAGAAAGCCTGCCCATTGCTGCAGGATCTCGCCCGTGAGTGGATGGATGATTGCGATGATCGGCAGCGTCTCGCGGTCGATCTGGTACAGCGTGCAGAACTTCTTGCCGTGCTCCGAGGCCCAATAGTTCTGCCAGAAGACAAAGCCGCTGGCTACGAGGTTCTGCACCACGTCGTCGGCCCACGTGTCTCGGTTGAGCATGTGGCTGGCAAATACAATGTCGTCCTGGATGTTGACCAGCAGCCATTTGCCCTCACTCTTGGCATGCTGGCGAGCCTAGAGCCACATAAGCACCACGAGGGGGTCAGCTGGACGGCGTAAGAGCTGGTCTACTAAGCTCAAGCCTTGATCGGTACCTCTGCGTACGTGCCCTGGAACATGATGGAGACTGGCGGCTGGAAAAGCCCACTCAGATCTCGCGAGCGTTCGCTTCCGGAGCTGGGGCCTGTTAAGAAGAGTGAGCTATCACGGCTGCTGATACAAGAGCCATAGAGTCCAGTACCGAAGGACGTAGCGATGGAGGACGAGTCATCAGAGGCCGCGTTAATGGCCGCGATGCTCTCGGCTGCAAAGTCTCGGTACTGATCATGCAGTCGACGCAGTGGCGCTGCAGAGAGGAGGACAAGAGGAAGAGCGTTCGATCAGCCGCGAGGACAGAGCAGTGAAACCAGACGCAAAGCAAACGCACCGCTGTCGAAGCGAGAGCCCACAAGCCGCTGGCGTTTAGATGGATCGGGCGCTCGGATGTCACTAATGTCATCACAAGAGTGAGCAGTGGCTATGTAGATTCAGAGCTGAAGCAGCAGTTACGCACTCGTCTCCGTAGGCCGTGGTCATGGGCGCAGCAGGCGGATGCGCATCCGATTGCGCTGAGCTCATGCCTCCGCCGCCACCATGGGCGCTCTCCATGTACAGATTGACCTGATAGCGCAGCAGATTAGTCTATAATGACACAGAGAGAGAAGGCAGCATGCGGACGTACAGCTTCTTCCAGCGTCCAGTTGGTGAGCTGCCCACAGTAACAGCATTAGATCCCGACTCGAGCGAACGAGCAGGCAGTTGCTCAGTCTACCTCTAGGAACTGCAGCGCGCTGGCGGGTTCGGCCCCCGTGATGCTCATGAATCTGCAGACAGCGCGTCAGTGGCTTGCAGAGACAGCCAGCCAGTGTATGTCTTCAAGAGAGGGAGACGTACGTGGCTGCGAGCGAATCATGCGACTCGGCCATGATGCTTCCTTGATCTCTCTCTCAGCTTTCTGCGCACGGTCCACTGTTGAGAGTGTGCACGGTCAGATCCCAAAGGATTTCTAAGGAACTGCAGAAATGATACGTCTGTATAAGTTTATTCACATGGTATAGACACATGCGACTTATTTGCTCATATAGACAGCACACAAATAAGAATTTACAAGTGGATGTGATTTATTACGGAAATGACCAAGGGAGATGGACCACCTGGGTTTAGGTTCTTTAATGTTAAGGACATGAACTCTGAATGGAAGCGTTAATGGCTTCAAACCCAACCAGAAAATCTTTAAACCAAGGACAGGGAGAGGACGAAAGTGGTTGCAAATCCTCTTTTTGAGTCGGTGCTTTTGCCTGATTGAAGATGGATGATCCATGCGGTATCCCACGTTTTCCGGGAAACCTCAGAAAAAGAGCTGCGGCATGGACTCCTTGTCACTGCTGGACTCACAGTGGGGGCCATTTAAATAGTGTTTCACACCAAGAAATGCATTAGGCACATAGGAAGGGATGAGTCATGACATTGGGTTGTGGATGACGACAGGCGTTAGTACAGAATCTGATCTACCACCAGGCAGCAATCCAGGCAATTGAATATACACAGAAGCATATCAAAGTCAAGGGAGCTCACTGTGCCGACAGAAGGGAAAGTTGAAGCATGGAAGCTTGTAGTTCCCGCCTTCCCTCTCCTCCTCTGCACTGCCGCTCCCGGCATCAATCAGGTGGATCGTGCGTTTGTGCTGGTGCTTGGAACCCTCACAGACTCCCTTTCTTTGCGGTCACTAGCGGATTGTTCAAGTTGCGTTTCTGAAGATGCGCACGTTTATGTCTCCAATTGCAGCTGAAATCCCATGCGATTTGAGCCGCATGTTCAAGATCCCGAATTTAAGGTGCACCACCTTAAGTTTACACCAAATCATCGTGGGGAGAGATCGGCGCCAAGCAGAGCTCACAATCGAATATCTCTCTCGACACTCAAGCATCATGACTAGCAAGCGACTCGCAGGCGTACGTGGCTCTCTCCATCGCCTTCCAATCGGCTGGTTGCACTGACGCTCTCTCTCTCTCTCTCTGTAGGTGGAACTGGGCGGCACTACGTGGCTCCTGGCCATCGCGGAGGACGAACCCACCAACATTGTGGATCAGGTCAAGATCGAGACCACGACCCCAGCCGAGACAATGACGAACGCCATCGAGTGGCTCAAGACCCGCAAGTTCGACGCCATTGGGATCGCGTCCTTTGGCCCCATCGACCTCAAGAAGAGCAGCCCCACGTATGGCTATATCACCAGCACGCCCAAGCCGGACTGGAGCTTCACGGACGTCGTCGGTCCATTCAAGGCCGCATTCCCGGGTGTGCCCATTGGCTTTGACACGGACGTGAACGCGCCAGCGCTCTACGAGCTCACGCACGGCGGCCACGGCGACATCGGCAGCGCCTGCTACATCACAGTGGGCACAGGCGTCGGTGTCGGAGTCGCTGTGAACGGCGTCGCCGTGCACGGTCTGATGCATCCAGAGGGCGGCCACATCTCGGTGCCTCGGGCTCCGCTCGACATTGAGACCGGCTTTGCTGGTGTCTGTCCCTTCCACGGCGGCTGTGTGGAAGGCATGGTCGGCAACCGCTCGATCGCCGAGCGCACAGGCCGCGATCGCCGCCACCTTGAGGAGATCCCCGAGTCAGACCCTGTGTGGGACACGGTGGCCCACTACCTGGCCCATCTGTGCGTGAACCTGACGCTGCTCGTGTCGCCCGAAGTGATCGTGATCGGCGGCGGCATCTCCAAGCAGCGTCAGATCTTCGGTCTGATCCAGGAGAAGTTCGAGAAGCACATCAACAAGTACGTGCCGTATCCGCCTGTGGCCGACTACATCAAGCCCTCGTTCCACCCGCACGTGGGCCTCGTGAGTTCGCTCGAGCTCGCGCGTCTCTCGCTGTAGACCCACGGCCTGTAGATAGCTAGAAGCCTCTTCACTCGCGTGCCGTAACGAACTGACTGGTGGTACATTTGATCCGTTTCCATTCCCAATATGGCGTTTGCGTTGTCATGGCGCTCGCTCTTCACGCAGCAGGACGCAGTCCAGCCCAACGCTCTGCCGCGTCTTGGCATTGATTACGTCCAAGCAAGCGCCGCACAGACCACCATACCGCTGATCGGAGACCCACACAGTCCACTCACTATCCAGCAGGATCTCGCGCAGCTCGGGGTCGCTGGAGTCGTCTGGAACTGCGTACGTACTGCACATTGGCTGGACGTGTCGCGGCGGCCTGATCCCAAGCGGAGTCTTGTCTCTAGACGCGTGCGCTGCTGGCCTTTTGCCAGCGATCGCCCTCTCTGTTGCACCAGAAACGCGTGCTGGAGCTGGGCGCAGGCACAGGCGCCTTGGGCCTCGCACTGGCAGCCGATGCGCTGCTCGCGTCACTGCTGCTGACGGATCTGCCCTCGGTCGTGCCGCTCACAGAGCGTAACGTGCGACTAGCTGCCAAGCAGCGCGCGGCTGTGAATGATCTGATCGCTCGCGGTCGACTGCAGACCCAGATCTGCTGCTGGTTGGTATCCACTCCATTGGTCTCTGGACGCAGACAACGTCACTCACGCTGTGTCGTGTGCCAGGGGACCGGAGGCAGCACTGGCAGTGAGCAAAAGCGCCCGTGTCGATGTCGTGCTGTGCTCCGATTGCTTCTATGACGAGTCCCAGTACGCCAATCTACTTGCCACGCTGCTGGCACTGACCGCTAGTACGAGCCCCGTCGTCTTCTTCGCGTACAAGCAGCGGCTATCCGAGTGAGTGTGCGTGTCCTCACGATGGCCTTGTGAACGACTGACTGACGAACTGCAGACGCGAGAGCCGCTTTTTCCAGAGCGCAGCGCAATCTTTCGACATCGAAATCGTCTCAGGAGACGGCCAAACGTGCACCGAGTTCCTCCACGACGCCATTTACATTGGCCGCATGACGCGAAGGCGGTCAACAGCAGCAGTAGCAAGCAACCAGACAGACCAGTAGCAACGCCTACAATAGCAGAGAGAAAGAGAGATAACAGACAGATAAACCATTCATACTCCGTCTTTTGCATCCGTTAGAGCTTGAGGAACTGCAGCACTTCCTTGTCAAAGCACGACTTGAGCAGCGTGTCGCCATTCACGATCTTGGTCGTGGCCACAATGATATCGTACGGACCTGGACAGCAGCATTACAATCAGTCAGTTCGTCATCACACCATTGGTCCTCGCAAAGCATCAATACACACATTCAGGCTGGCGGGAAATGTGGCGCAGCGCTGCGATCTCCATGTACGTCACACCGCCCAAGTAGTACACGAGCAGCACCTTGCGCTCCACGGCGCCAAAGGTATCCATCTTGGACGCTGCACCAGCTGTGTGCGGATCGTCAGTCGAACTCGGAGGCGGCACCTGCGAGATCTCGGCTGAAGGGCCCGGCAGCTGGCGCATTGTCTCCTGCATACTCTGCCAGCCCTTGGGCTTGAGCGCGCTCTCGACAATGCGCACAGACAGCGGAGCGTACCCGGGGGCGTGGCTCTGACTCACGTACGCAATGTCGCGAGGGTTCCGCGGATCAACGTCCTCGTTGATCAAACGGAATGACTTGCGCGCGAGCGCAAAGCCGCTCGTGTCGTTCCAGAGCGTGTCTCGACGGCGTAGGAAGCCGGCTTTCTCAAGGTTATTGAGCGCCAGTAGGACCTCGATGCCGTACGTCTGCACGAGCTCTCGACGGATAAAGTCGTAGTTCTTGGCCTTGATGCCGCCACTGGTGACCGACTGGAGACAAAGCTGCCGCAGGATGCTCAGGATGGGCTCCTGTGAGCCGATGCGCTCCTCCATCTGGTCAAAGATGGTCTCGCCCATGAGCATCGTGTGCTCAGCCACCTTGAGATCTCGGAAGGCCTTGCTCTCGGTCGTGCGCTTAATGAGCTCAGCCAGATTGATGTGCTGCTGAAGCGACTGGAAGTTCTGCTTGAGTCCCGGGATGCGCTTGACAAACTCGCGGATCTCGCTAATGGACGCGTCGCGGTTCTTGCGAAACTCGTCGTACCGCTCACGGATGTCGCGCGCCTGCTGCTGCAGGTTCATGCCCAGCCGCTCGACGTGGAAGTCGCGCACGTCGGCGTACAGCTTGTCGTTCGAGTTGAGCGGCACCGAGACCTGTTTCTTCTCGCCATTCGTGGGCGCGTCCTCGTCAGCGATGAGCTCAGCGTCCACTGTGATGAAGCCGTGTGTGATGCCCAGGATCTCGTCCAGTAGGCCCTCGTACGTCAGTGGCGTGCACATGGGCGTGACCAGATCCACGTTCCGATCCAACAGGATCATTGTGTCGATCTCCGGGTCCAACACACCGATGGGGTTGCCCGCGACCTCCTGCTCGCGCTTAAAGTGCATCATCATCTGGTAGATGGTCTTGGCCATCGAGCCCTTGTACTTGACGTTCGGGATCATGCCAAAGAGCGTCTGCAGCTTGACGATCGAGGCCGCGATAGTGTGCAGATTGGTCTTGTCCGTGTCCACGTACAGCTCCTTGAAGCACGGCTCGAGCTCGAGCGTGAGCAGATCGTCATCAAACGGGATCAGGTCCAGCTTGTATTCACCGATAGACAGCGAGCCGAACACGCCTTCCTTCTTGAGCATTTCGTCGCACACGAGCGTGCGGCGGCTCACAAAGTACAGATGGAAGCGCTTCTTGGCGCCCGAGCCGCTGCTCTCGGCCGCCAGCTCGCGCACGTACTTGGACACGTACCGCATAGACCGCACAGACGGTCGCACAAGGAACAGCACGAACTCGCACGACGTCTTGATGCTCTTGCCGAAGGCGTGGAAGTCCTTCACGCCATGGTCCTTGAGCACGGCTGTGCCGTCCACGAGCACGTGGTTCAGCGGGCCGTTCAGGTCCGGGTCCAGCACGAAGCAGATGTCCTTGCCGATAGAGTCCAGAATCGAGAATAGCTCGCGTCGAGAGTCCTCGCGCAGCACTGCGAGATTCAGCACGCCGTTCTCCAGCGTGCACGCTTTGGACATGATGGATCCCCCTTGCTTATGGCGGCCCATGGGCTTTCAGGCCTTCTGTCCGAAACGGGTCGATGATGCACAAACCCGTGGACCCGTCCTTGAATACCGGTTTTAATACCAGCATGATGATGATGATGCGTGGAGCTGCTTGGAGCGGACTGCGCCGCGTGGTGGTTCGACCGCAGCAGAGGCTGATCCAGACAGCAGATGCGCTACGAGCCTTCTCCACTGAGGCTCCATCCGGTGTTCTCACGCGTGAGTTCATCTACGGTGCGCTGTATGCAGCAGAAGACGGGTATTTCAACACGCCCGAACGTGAGGTGCTGCATGCGCCGACAGACCCGCTGCCATTCACGAGCCTGCTGGGTGAGCGCGACTACCGCAGCGCTGTGGCCAAACTGTATGAGGTCAAGCGCGAGGCCTGGCTCACGCCCGTGGAGGTCTTCGCGCCTTACTACTCGCATGCGATCGCCCAGTACATGCTGCACTCGCCCTTCCGCCCGGCTAACGATCCGCTCGAGATCTTTGAGATCGGCGGTGGAGCTGGTACCAATGCACTGCATATCCTCAATTATCTCCGGGTGCGTTCTATGGATCGACTGTCTTGCTGTGTGCTGCCGTGTGAGTCTGACGCTTGCTGCAGGATTTCGCGCCTGATGTGTACGCCACTACCAAGTACACGCTGATCGAGATCAGCCCGGTCATGGCCGAGCGCCAGCGCCAGCGTGTGATGCACGAGCATCCGGTGCAATGCGAGGTGATCAACTCAGACATCCTCACTTACACAGACACGCACACGCCTGTGAACCGCGCATGCTTCTTCTTGGCCATGGAGGTGCTGGACAATCTGCCGCACGACAAGGTCACGCTACAGAACGGCAAGTGGTACGAGACGATCGTGCAGATGAGCGAGAGCGACGACCAAACGCTCATGTTGGATGAAGCTCTTCGCCCCGTGCAGGACCACTTGGTGCGCCAGACACTCAAGTACTTTGGCTGCGACCTGCCGCTCAGCGTGCAGTACAAGATCAACTCAGCGCTCGCGCGTAAAGTGCGCAAACTGTTTGGCAAAGATGTCCCAGAACTTCACTCGGCCTTCGTCCCTACAGGCTCTATGCAGCTGCTTAACACGCTGCGCATGTCGTTCCCAAAGCATCACCTAATCGCTGCCGACTTCGATGCGCTACCGGCGCCGAATCTCGACCCCAAGTCGCCCATTAAGGCGTTGGGCCATCCGCTCAGCCCGACCGCGACCTCTGCTGGCACTTTGCGCGCAGGCAACGCTCCGGTTGTTGCCTCCAAGACTACAGGTAAAACCCAGTCTGAATGCTTAGAATGATCCAGGCGTGCTCATTGCCACTGGCTGTGAACGTTTAGGAACGACGGAAGACCACGACACATACCTGGTTCAGGGTGGCATCGCGGACATCTTCTTTGCCACGGACTTTGCTCGCCTTAAGAAGGCGTACTGCTCCACGCAAGCGCGTAAACCAGAGGAGGTTAGCGCAACTGCAGCTGTCTAGATTGAGTGGTGTCTCACTTGTATCCTGCGTGCTCTCGTAGGTGTCTGTGGTCAAGTCAGCAGCATTCATGAAGGAGTTTGCGGATCTTCAGCATACAAAAACCATGACTGGGTGGGTATAGCGTTGGATGTTGGCTGAAGCGGTTGGACACTGATGACTGACCAGCGTGTAACTTTGCATTTCATGCGTAGATACAATCCGCTTGTCGAAGATTATTCCAACACAAGCTTCCTGCTCTCGTAGACGCTCCCATCGCTTTCAAACAGAAAATCCTCTAGACGAAGAGACAAATGAGAAAGAACGAACGCACATTCACTCAGAACCTGATTGCTTCATGCATTGCAACATTTTTTCTTCTGTTCATCGATGCGTTCGGCGTTTACCAGAGCTTGCCTTGAAGATCTTTCGGTAGATATCGGGCGCGAGCTTGCCCTTTTCGACCGAGTCAGCAGAGATATCTTGACAGGACTTGCACAATATATAGTTCGAGCTTGGGATATCGGCCGTGGCATTTCCAATCTGCTTGACATCTTCAGGTAGATGGTCCTACATGAATCCCACAGCCACGTCAGTATTTCTTGAAAAAAGACAAACGCTTACATATTGACTAAAACCTACGTCGCAATACGACGTGACGCAGAAACGGCACGAGAAGAGCGCGATGACACCACAAGTGACGCAGCGATGGCGAGGGCATCGCCATGTGATGTCCTCCGGTACCTCGTACCCCAGGCAATCTAGCAGGAAAAGAGATATCGAATTAAATGGCTGGTTTCTCGCGTTCACAGCAGCAGAAACAGACAACGTACATTCATGATACACTTTTGGGCACTTGGCGAACGTATTATCCATGCCGGTCCAGTCGCATTCGATCAGTTCGCCGCCGTCCTTGCAGCAAAAGCAAACGTCCTCAGTCGGTTCTTCCGGCGGACTCGACGACGTCTCACGACCAATGAGAAAGCCAAAGTAATTGGCTGCGTAATCAGCTGCTCCCATGGCACTGGTGGTCACTGGAGCAGGTTCCGGTGTTGCGGTCTTTTCGGGCGAAGCTCCTTCGTCTCCAATCTGATTGCGGCGTTTCCGCTTCTTCTCTCCATTGCGGCTCTTCGCCGATCGATCAGCTGCAGGCGCCACGGATTGCTGCTGCTGTTGCGATTGGGAACGGGAAGATACTCTGAGACAGCGAATCAAAAGCATGAGAACCACAATGCCGATATATCGCAGACCGCATACTTACTCAGAGCCGTCAAAGACCGTGCAATTTGGACAGAGCCAGTGCTTGGTCCGCCAGACCTTGTGCGTCTACAGATTGACATGAGCTAACAATACTCTGTCTCCAATACTAGAACAGGAGACTGTACCTGTGCCTTGCCCAGCAGCTTCTGGAGACACGGAGTGCAGTACACACGCATACATTGCGGATGCGTACAGGCTTTGATCTGCGAACACGCGACTGTGGACTGCGAGCACAGTCCACAGGCGTTGTCGACCGTTGCGCCTGGTCTAGCCGAACTACCCAGATCCACTCGCCGCTTGAGTACTTTCTGCATGCATACCTGGCACATGAGCACGCCTTGTCCACGTCCGTCCTAATAATGTAGACAGACATGTGAGCACGATGGGAGTGATAATCCAGAGCGAGCTGTAGCATACCTGGAGGACAAACGGGTGCTTGGTGAGCGGATGAGCGCTGTCTGCTTGGGAGTTGGAGCACATAACGCAGCGCTCCGGCTGCCGTCGCTGCTGGTCTTTGGCAGCTCCAGTGTCCACACGCGGCGCTGTCTGGCGCACCACAGCAGAGCGCACACCAGCGTGGACCTGACGGTGCTGCTGCATCGGCTGCGTCTTGCCGCTCGTGGTCGATGCGCGGCCTTGCGCGTTTTTCGTGCGTCCCTGGTCGCTCTTTCGTTGCGAGACCTGCTTCTTCTTTGCACTCTCTCGGGCGTCGATCTGCGCTTGGATCTCCATCTCCATGACCACGGACTTCTCCAGCATCGTTAGCTGGCGCAGACGCAAATACGACTGCGTGGTCTGCGCGAACAGCTCAAACTCGATGGGCGCGCGGAAGTGGAAGCAGTAGCAGATGCGGCGCGGCGTGAGACTCTGCGCGCCAGTGACGTCCGCAAAGGGCATGCTCACAGCCCAGAGTACAGAGTGGGTCGACGGCTGCAGCATCACGGTCGCGTGGCGTGTTACCTGCAGCAGCTTGGTGGACACGACGTCAACGACCACAAGCTTCTGCTCGCGCACGACCGGCTGCGCGGCCGCAACGACGTCAGGTTTCTTGTTCGGAGCAATACTGAGCTCCGCGTCGGGTGAAACGAGGCGGAAGGCCGCGTCCGCATCCGCCTCCAAGAGCCGTAGCAGCACGCCTCGGAAGCCCATGTTTGTTTCGTTCGTGAGGAAACCTCCGACTAAGTGCGATTGGGAGATCTGCGTTTCTTCGCTAGTATGGCACTAAAGTGAAATAGGTTTAGTGATTTGGAGGGGGTACGAAGCGTAACCACTGGTTACTTCTGAGCCAGCAGCCACTCGTCCGTAGAGGGTCAAGTGCACATCATTAAGCCTGTCACCATGCTCCGCTCGGCCTCGCTCTTCCCCTCGCGCGCGCTGCGCATGCGCTGCTTCAGCACATACAAGCCGGACATCGAGGCCATCAAGAAGCTGCGCGCTGAGTCCCAGGCGCCAATGAAGGACGTCAAGAACGCGCTGGCCGCTACCAATGGCGACTTTCCAGCTGCCTTCGAGTGGCTTCGCAAGAAGGGCATCGCCACAGCCAGCAAGAAGGCCGGCCGCACCACGGCTGAGGGCCTCATTGGTGTGCATATCAGTGGCAACGTTGGTGCCATGGTCGAGATCAACAGCGAGACCGACTTCGTGGCCATGAACGACAAGTTCCAGGAGGTCGTCAAGCAGGTCACAGTGGCTGTGGCCGAGGCCCCGCAACTCGCGGCCGGTAGCGTGGCGGAGGAAGTGCAGGGCGATGCGCTCGGTGCTGTCAGCGTGCAGGGTGACGCTGGCGACCTCATCACGGTGGCCGCCAAGATCCCGGAACTTGTGGGCAAGGTGGGCGAGAACGTCGTGGCCCGTCGCGGTGTCAAGTTCCAGCTCGAGCAGGGCACCGTCTGCAGCTACCTGCACAACGTGGCCTCCTCTGGTTTGGGCCGCGCCGGTGCGCTTGTGGCGCTACAGTTCCCGTCGGCGACGGCCAGTGCCGAGCAGAAGGAGGCTGTGCACCAACTGGGCCACCGCCTCGCCATGCACATCGTGGCTGCCAAGCCCAAGTTCCTCTCGCGCGACGTCGTGCCGGAGCACCTAATCGCCAAGGAGCGTGCCTTCCTGGCCGAGCAGGTGGCCAACTCGGGCAAGCCGCAGCACATCGTGGACAAGATGACCGAGGGCCGACTGGGCAAGTTCTTTGGCGAGATCACGCTGCTGGAGCAGCCCCACTTCATCGAAGAAGGCAACCCCAAGGTCGGCGCCTTTGTGGACGCCACAGCCAAGAAGATCGGCGTGGACGTCCAGGTCGTGGCCTACGAGCGCTACGAGATCGGAGAGAGCAAGGACGACGAAGAGTCGGCTTAAGCCACCACTAATACATAGACAACGTAGTAGATAACGAAGCAATCGTCAATGCCAACGCAAGCGTCCAGGGCATTTCCGCCTGTACGCGTAGGAGGCAGAAATGAGTGGATGGAGAATTTCTTGTTGTTGTGCGGGTGGTTTATGGGGTAACTTAGTACATGAACACGGGGTTATCGACCGTGATGATGCGCTTCTCGGCTTCGAGGGCGTCACGGATAGGCTTGGGCACACCGAAGAGGCCGAGGTGGCTGATGCCGTCGTAGAACTTGAGCGGTTTGGACAGGTTGCGTGAGGCCACGATGTCGTTGGTCTTGGCGATGCTCTGCTCGCGCAGGGCCTGGACCTTGTCCGCTTCGTCCGAGTTGGTGGCCATGTTGAAGGCCCACATGCAGCCGAAGGACGGGATGTCCACCGTGTACGGCACGACGGTGTTGAAGCTCGTCTTGAGCGTGCTGTAGATGGCTGAGAAGCACTCGTCCCAGTTGTAGAGCGCGCCCGGGCCGGACTGGGTGACAAAGTAGCCGCCCTTGTTGAGCTTGGTCACGGCGTACTTGTAGAACTCCTCCGTGTACAGCACGTAGCCTGGACCGGCCTCGATCGGGTCGGCAATGTCCATGATGATCACGTCGAACGTGCCGTCGTACTGCTTGAGGAACGCGTGCGCGTCCGTGTAGTGCACCTCGAGGCGCGGGTCCTCGAAGGCGCCGTCGGCCCACTCGGGCATCTCCTTGCGGCACATGTTGCACACGAGCTCATCAATGTCGACCATCACGACCTTCTCCACGGACTTGTGCTTAAGAATCTCGCGGGCCGTGGCGAACTCGCCACCACCGCCGATGTACACGGTCTTCGGGTTGGGGTGGGCCATGAGCGCTGGGTGCACGAGCGTCTCGTGGTACACAGCCTCGTCGGTCTTAGCTGACTGGGTCTTGCCGTCCAGCACGAGCGTCTTGCCGAACGAGTGTGTCTCGATGATCTGCATCGTCTGGAACGCCGACTTCTCTTCGAACGTCACCTTCTTGAGCGATGCCGAGAGGTACAGCTCCTCCGTGAGCGCCTCCTTGTACCAGAACGAGCGCTCCATGGGCGCCAGCTCCACCTGCGGTGCTTCAGAGGCCATTGCTGCTAGCTGATTGAGAGATTACGGCGACACGCGCGAGATCCGGGAATGACGGATGCGACCACTTGCTCCAGAGATGGACGTGTGAATGGAGCAGCGCGTACTGTGGCAGGTCAAAAGTATACGGCCATGCTTTGAACGAACCATGGCCAGCAGTTTGGCCGCGTCGATTGCGGATACTGTAGATAAATCAATTAAGTACGAATATTCTATTTTCTGGGATGGTGATCAACGGTATGCATACCGGATTTGTCAATTTTCTTTGTGCAGTACGGACCCAAGCGGCCCAAATACTCCGATTTTGTCAATTCGAACCGTTCGATGCGAATGAAGGCAGCGAAAGCTCGACTGGAGATTTGACTGCGTCTGGTTCAGGCGTCAAGCAGTCGATGGCGCTTGGCTCCTGGTCTTCGCTCTGGCTGCTTTTTCGATGTTTGATATGCTCAGCTGTGATCTTGTAGAAATCCACGCGTCGGAGAAGCATGTAGGCCACGCGAAGCAGCTTCAGCATCTCTTTCTGAGTTGCCAATTCAGAGGTCAGCAACAAGCGCCACACGCACGCGAATAAGCTACAGTGGCCAGACTTACCTCAAGGACCGATCCCATAGCGAAAAGATCAAGTCCAAGCAGCAGACTCGTTCCAAAGTCGCACTCGTCATTGGCGATCGTGGCACGAGTGATGAGGTCGTTGAGCTTGAATCGCGCAGCGCTCTCGCTCTTGCTGCCACTTCCATCCACTCGCTTTAGTAGCTCTTGCAAGGCCTCGCCTGTCACTGGCAGATCGCGGAAGCCAGTACGAGCCTTGGCATTGTACGGCACGACAATACCCAGAGAATGCAGGGACGACGCTGTCCACGCTTTGCTGCGTTGGCTTCGAAGCGAAGCAGCGGACGCAGCAGACGAGCTTTTAGACGAAAGGTATCGACCAACGAGGCCTTTTAGCTCATCATACGCGTCTGGAGACGTCTTCGGGCGTTGTGTTTGCTTGATACGGTCCTCGAGAACGTGGAAGAGCGTGGACCCAGCGATCTCAAAGGAGCATACCCTCGAGTCCTCGCACGCAACAACGAAGGCTGGCGCTTGGTCAGGCTCGTCCCTGTCAGAGCCAGCATAAGAGCGTCAATTGACTGGTAGCTTTTAAAAGAACCACACGATTGATCGTACCGATAGTAACCCCAATGCTTCCCTGACTCACTGCGAGTATCCATGAGCACAGTCGTGACCTCGGCAGGGTCGACAAAGCACCGTCCGTGCAGGTAAAATGGCTTGTGCACCTGCAGTGTCTCGCCATGACGCGACAGCAGATCAAATGGTCCGCACAAGCGAATGCCGATGGTATCAACAAACGCATCTATCGGATCACAAGAATATCAAACCAATCACTGAAAGGGGCAGCGATCTGTTCGTACCAATAGGTTTATCCGGACTCAAGTATACAGCCAGCGTATACAGGTCGTAGAAGTCCATGGACACACATGTGAGGCAGGATTTGCGCAGGAACGCATCCCATTCCGGTTGAGGCACTCCACTCGTCGGCGCTTGTGCTATCACTACGGTCTTCTTGGCAGTCTGCTGCAGTCGTTTACCTTCTGTCGCAGAGTCATCCGGCTCTGTCTTGGCTTTCTTCTGTTGGAAACGGACGTCCGTCGCTTCGTGTGCTCTGTTGCGTGTTGAGCGACGCATTTGGAATGCTTTCCCGCCATAACTGCGTTTCTTGGTTTAGGACGCATCCTAATTCAACACCCTTCTGCAGTACCGTATATATATCCAGTAAGGCAATTTGGAAACGCCTTTTGGGATGCGGCACTCTCAATCGCAACCAAAGGCTTTGATCTCTCAGGACGTCACTGAGCTAGGCCAGCATGCGTCTGCCCAAGCCTCCAGCACGATCTCTGTCTACAGCTGATGGTGGCGAACACGTCACCAGTGCCAACGATTCGGCATCAATCATGCTCCATCGCGACCTTGGCAGTGTTGACGGTTCAAGCGATCCCATTGCGATTGACGTTAAGGACGACTCGATGGGATCGTCCAGCGTAGACGTAGATATAAACGAGCCATGGTCGAGGAACTCGACATCAACCTCCCATTCGACAGAGGGCGCGGGCCTCACAGGCTCCAGCACCAGCCACCAAGGCTCGGGCAATAGCGACGCGACGGACACCACACAAGGTAAGCCAGAGCACTTGTGAAGCCATGTGGACGTCGTGCTCATGAGCAGTATTGTACTCAGGATCGTCCAAGTCCATGCCTATTTCGGTCGTCGCTGTTGGCGTGCTAGTCCTCGTGGGTCTTATGGTCGCTCTCTGGATCTGCGTTCGCCGCAAGAAGCTGAGCAAGCCAAGCGGCAACCCAGTACAGATCTACGAATCAGCAAACACGCCAAATCCGGTTCGGCCACTAGACGAGCAGGAGCAGCAGCTTCCTGTCTCCGATGGACAGATCCACGAGCTGCCATTGATAGCAGCGCCATCGCCAGCGAGTGGACTATGGGATGATCCAGCGATCATTGTATTCCGCATTCCGCATGAAAAGGTGCTCAAAGGCACGCTTGTCGCCCAAGGAGGCTACGGAGAAGTCTACCAAGGAACCTACAAGGGCGAGCAAGTGGCCATCAAGTTGCTGCAGCCAGCGCTACGCAATGATCTCAAACAGATCAACGCCTTTCTCGCTGAAGCCAAGATCATGGCCTCAATCGAGCATGAGCGCGTCGTGCCGTTTATTGGCGTTGCTTGGGATTCGCTGCGAGATCTCTGTGTGGTCACCAAGTTCATGGACGGAGGCGACCTGCGCTCGCTGCTCAAGCAGTTCGCCGAGCAGACAAACAGACCGCAGGGCTTGGACGCCGACAAGATCCGGATCGCCATGCACGTGGCGCACGCGCTCGCCTATCTGCACTCGCTCAAGCCAGTCGTGATCCACCGCGATCTCAAGTCGAGGAATATCCTGTTGGATGCCGAGTGGAACGCAAGCCTCACGGACTTTGGCATCTCACGCGAGGCAACCGACCAGACGATGACAGCCGGCGTGGGCACGATGCTGTGGATGGCGCCAGAGGTCATGATGGGCGAGCGGTACGACGAGAAGGCCGACATTTTCTCCTTTGGTCTGGTGCTCACAGAGATGGACTCGCACCAAATCCCGTACGCCAGCGCCAAGAGCTCCAACTCTGGCCGCACGTTGCAGGACACAGCCATCCTGCAGATGGTGGCGATGGGTCGACTCCAAGCCCAGTTTTCCCAGCACGTGCCGCAATGGCTTCGAGAGGTTGGCACATCATGTCTGTCGCTGGACCCGACAGCTCGGCCGCACATTGCAGGCAAAGACTTCATTGAATCATTCCTGATTAGTGGACCCATCCGAATTTTAGAGGGTCTGATCGGGCAACACAATTGCAACATAAAATTCGTTGTCGCCGTTTTTTTGGTTATATTTCCGGTGAGTACAGCCACGCTAACTGCAACTAAGGTCTACTCCCCACCAGGTGGCCCACAAGTTGCCTGGGGCAACTGCAACTAAGGTCTAGATGAGCAACTGCAACTAAGGTCTACTATTATAAATGATGCATGTGCATGCACGCATTCCCGAAATCAAAGCCCTGGCTGAACCACCGGATTCGGTTCAGAATGGTTCAAGTGTGGCTGTTTTCTGCAATGCAACATATCTTATGTTGCGCAACACGAATCCGCACCCTCGGAATCAGACTCAAGATGCCGAAACGACGCGGAACAGACGAACATTACGAGGGCGAGCAGCCGCTGACGCAGGAGCAGGCGCTGGAGCGCATCAGCCGCATCGTGCAGCCCAGTGGCCATTGGCGGCCGTCGCAGGTGCTGGCCAAATGTCTCGGCGTGCCCTACCAGCGGCTGCTCACAAGCACACGCAAGGACGACCTGCCGAATCTGGTCTGGAGCACCGTCCTGGTCGTGTCCTTCTGCGCCACACAGCTCGCAGATCTGCAGGAGTTATGGTTCGAGATGGCGGAGACCGCCATGTCCTGGCTGTTCCAACAACCCAATTTTGTGGACCACCGGGACGATCTCGTTCAGAGCGCGAGTCTGCTGCTTGGCCGTCGTGACCAGGCCATATCGCTGCTGGAGAACGTGTTTGTAATGCGCAAGGACGAAGCCACATTAGCCATGGAGGCTGCGCTGGGCGAGTGGAAGATGTGCTACCTGGAGCAGCCGCCCTATACGCTCTACTACTGGAACGAGCGCACCAACCTCAGCACATGGCGGAACCCTCTCGAGACTGCCAAGCAGGCGAAGGAAGCGCTCGAGCGCAAGCAACGGCGAGAGGTGTTGCTGGCTAAGATCCTTCCTCAGCGGCTTGCAATCAATCGGGATACAGTGTCTTTGCCTGCTTCTCGCTATTGTGCGCCGTGCCAGCTCGATGGTGTCGACAGCCAGGCGGATGTGCTGTGTTTAGCCTGCAAGAACCAGTACTTCTGCGACCAATGCTGCGATCGCATCCATTGCGATCGGTCAAGGATCGCTCACATTGAGACCAGCTTCCGTTTTCGTGAGGCCATCGGTATCCAGGGCTTCCCCAGAGACACTCAGGACGCGTCATCTCTCTCCAGCTCATGCTCTACAGACCTATCTAACAATTGAAAGTCATATTCTCAGCTCAGCGTCTTGCTTCTGCAGGTTCTCCTGCCAAATCACGCTCACGATCTCCGAGAGCTTCTTCAGGATCGCGTACTGCATAGTCGTGATGCTTTTGCGCGGCTGAGTGTCCACGATGGAGAGCGAGGCCACGGCCGTGCCGTTGTCTGCAAAGATCGGCATGTACAAGTACATGTGCGTGGCGTTCGAGCTTTTGTTGACCGCTGGGAAGTTGCGGAAGCGGATGTCCATGCTGGCGTCCCGCACGAAAAACGGCAGTGGCGCCATAACGCCATACGCACAGAACGTGTGTGCCCGCACATTCTGGAAGCAGGCCACGCCCTCTGGACATGCGACCCCGTGCTGCGTCTCCGAATGCATGACAGAGATAAAAGCGCTATGCGCATCCAGTTCCCTGACCACGAGATCGCAGATCAGCTGCATCTCGGGCATGTTGATGTTGCGGTCACTGAGAAGATCGAACCGCTCAATGCAGGCCACACGCTCGAGCTCAGTATCGGGAATCGGAGCCAGCGGTATTTCCTGGTCCATGTCGTAGACCAACGGATACTCACGCGTACCGTCCGACTCAGCAAAGACGCACTCCGATAGCGGCAGATTGGGGACACACACCTCGAAGCATTGTTGCACCAAGTACTGGGCACACTCGAACTCGCGCGAGGACGTGGCAATGAACGAGTCCTCTCGGACCATCATCTGCGAACTGGAGGTCTCCGAGGGGCCGCTAGTAGTGGTGTCCGGTGTCACTACATGGACGCCCTGCGTGGCAGTGGCGGTCCACTGGTCCTCGGTGATGTTGTCCAACAGACTCCCGACCGCGTCCACCGATCTGCCCAGGTGGCGTAAGAGGACCAGCACAGCTTGCCTGCGCCCTTTCGATCCGCGAAGGTGGTCAGCGAGATTCAACGGAAGCTGGCACTTGGAGCTTGCCACGATCCAAGGCGCACTGGCGTACTGGCTCAACAGATCGGCGTCAGCCCATTTGTTCAGCAGCCCCAGGCAATCGAAGCATGTGCGGATGAACTGCACGCGATTGGGTTCTCGTTCGCGCTCGACGACGTTAGAACAGGGTTCGCACACAAAGAGGCCGCACACGTGACAAAGAAAGGCCTTCCAGATCGCGTTGAAGTGGCGGCCGCACTGATTGCAAGCCACACCCTTGCGATCGCCCAAACGATTGCGGTCCAAGAGAAGAGTCTGGAACCCAATGCTTTGGCGCCTCACGATCAGCTGCTGCCGCGAGAGCCGCTTGAAAATCGGATGGTCGGAACTCATCTTGCCTCGTTTCCGCTCTTGGCAAACCTGTGTATTTGCATGTAATTTACACCTTGATACTGTACGGTACACAGGAAATGGGAAGGAGCAGTGTACAATTTCGAAAAGATGCGGCTGGGCGGCCGCAAAAAGACGCGCTCTGAAGCGCTTTAAGCCACGCGGCTTTGTCGCCGATTGGGCAAAAGCGTGGTGCACGAAACTGCCACATTCGCAGCGCAAGAAAGGGAGCGGATCCCGACCCCGCGAGAGTGGACTTGTCGCTCAGGTTATCCAACTCTCATCCTGTCAAACTTCATGCACGTAATCGGGGCCGATACACATCATTGCGATTGCAAGATGACATCGTCAGCAACCTTCAGAATTCGATTCGTATCGGAACACGTGGAGTTTTCCCGGATTGGAAGACGTAGACAGGGGTAGGTTTCTGGTCGGGACATGTCAGTAATTTTCGCGTGGATGGTGTCTGACTCCGTTAAATAACGGTGCCTGCCTCCCCGGTGGTCCAAACCAGAGTGTCGTGTGTGGTCTGGCACTTCTCCATCCATCTGGGGTCATCTGTTGCCGGCCACTGTTCGTTTGGACCAGTTCACAAAACGCAAAAGCGGTCAGATGTTGGCGCTCTCTCTGCCTCACGACAATCCAGCGCCGATGGTGGCGGCGTCCACAAACGAGGGCGCGTGCCGCACAGCTCCGACTACATCGACCGTCCCAGCTGGACCGCGTTCGACTATGGGTCCACCTGGGCCGACCCCGATTGGCTCATCCTCCGGTGGGCAGCCGTTTGCAGAAACGGCGATCAAGCGCGCAGCTGAAGAGGAATCTCAGGTTCTTAGCGGGATCCTCTCTACGGCGATTCAAGGATTGGATCTCGAGGAAGCAGACTTCGACGAGGACGAACTCATGGGCGCTTGCTACGCCAAATGCAAGCCCACGGACGATGAGATTGCTGTGCTGCGCAAGGAACTCGAGCGCCGGCGCGCGCAACGCAAAGCTAAGAGATCCAACCTTACGAGTGACAATGTGCGCTCATACAACATGAAGGCGGGCGAGAGCACAGTTGATACAGTAAAGCGTCGGGTCATCTTGGAAGAAGCGGACGAAAAAAAAATGAAACCCGCCAAAGAAGGTATGAAGCTGCCGACCGCCATGTACGATGTCGAAGAGCTTGGCCGACAAGAAGCGGATTTGCAGATCGGATCATCCCCGGCTAAAAATACCATCGAAGTCGATTACGAAGAGCATGATTCACCGAAAGCCATGACGAATGCGACAACAACCTCATCCGAACGCGTCTCGATTAGCAAGTCGGCAGTGTGCGCACCCGAAGCCTGCGGAACTCTGAATGATTCGATGTCCACAATCCTGCCGCCAAATGATGATCCTACATCAACATCATCATCACGTCGGCGCTCGCGCAAGAATAGCGGATCGTTCGCGACCACGCCTGCGTTACGCGGCAAGAGCGTAATGATGATCACGCAAGAGGCGAGGTCGTCCGCCAACACAGAGCTAGTGGATCATGAGGAAGAGGAGCCACGCTGCTCGCCCGTGCCCAAGCTTTGCCTTTGTGAAGTCAAATTGCACAAGGACGCCGATTCCTGCTGGCTCGTGGCCAACCAGAACGTGTACGACGTCACGGGCATGATCAAGATCCACCCAGGCGGCCCGCGGTCGATCCTGCGCAAGGCTGGTGGCCCTGATTGCACGCAGGACATGAAATTCCACACCAAAAAGGCCCGAAAGCTGTTAGAGAAATGCTTTATCGGGCGACTAGAGCCTTGCGGCGACAAGCCCGAGAACGCCAACTGTACTATAATGTAATACCATTCCTTTTATCCACCGTTCCATTTTCATTATTGTTGGGCTTTCCTGGTTTATTAGATGGGAATTGCACATGCTATCTCGACAAAACCCGCGACATGCGTACAGGCAGATGAGGGGAACATGGGGATTTAAGTGAATTGCTTCATGAATTCAGTGGCGACAATGCGACCGCGCGCGTTGAGCGAGATCTTCATCTCGCTGATCTCCTTGTCAATGTCCTCCATGAACGTGATGATGAAGTCGATGAGCTTGTGCTTATACATGTTTTCCAGATGCGTGTGCACAATGAGGAAGCTCATGTCGTAGCCCTGCAGACAGAGCAAGCCTGAGTCCCGAGAGCGAATGAGATTGTATGAGACCACGCGACTGTACCTCAACTGGCACGCGGCGCATGATAATGAACTGCTCAGCACGCTGCATGAGAAAGCGGTTGAATTTGTGGCACAGAATAGTCTCAATCTCATCGGCCTGTTTGATGCAGATGCTCACGCGGGTCGAGTTCACGGACGGCTCGATGAGGCATTTCTCGCTCTCGTTGCGGCTAATGAGAATCGGGTTCAGAAGCAGTTCCTTGCTCAATCTAGAGCTGTTTGGTCAGTCGTCCATTACACAGCGACCACAAGAGAGACCGGTTCGTACCGCACTTCAACCTCAGGCTTGTTGTGGCGCTCCACGACCTGCGACGGGAAGTTGCGCAGACACAGGGCCGAGTCGAGCGAGTGCCGGATCGCAGTCAAGTACGGGGCGAGTGTGTTGGCCTAAGGATCGTAATATGCGCAAGCCATGAGACCACACAAGCTGAGAGACGATAGAAGCACAAGACTTGAGCTGCTGCTGTGGCTCCAGTCTCCGTCTACTGTCATAAACAGAGGAGAGCGAGCAAGAGAGAGAGCGGTGTCGCACCATGATGATCAGGGGATTCCTCGGATGATTGTTCCCGATGAGAGAGCAAGTAACAACGATAAAAACCTTAAGGGGCGATCAAGGTTTTTCATTCTCTTCAGACACAGCACACTTGCTCCTCTTTCTAAGAGACATGTCTTCAAGTGCATGTCGTACAGCATGAGCCACATTGGTGCAAAGAAAGTGGGTCTCGAGTGCTCCACATTTTGACAATCACAATGACCATCATGCGGTCTCTGATCGTGACATCAGTGACGCTGGTGGCTGCATTGGTGGGCTACCTGTCACCATCAGAGCGCGAACTGGCGCCTCAACCCACGAGCTCTGTGTTCTTCCCCGCAGCTCTTCATGCAAAGCTTTGGACTGAGACCGGGGCTGTGTGGTCCCAGCACCACCAACAGTACACATTCGGTCGAGCCAGAGCCCCAGCCAGCAACCTGACATTCCATGTGGACCGTCCCAGCAATGGCTGGCTACAGCAACTCAAGACCCTCGTCACGACCAAGCGCTGGCACTACACGTCTATTGACACGCCATCGCACTTTATCGGCATGGCTATAGTGCAATTGGGCTACGTGGGCGATGCATTCCTCTACGTCGTGGACAAGCAGCAGGCGCACGAGAAGTTCGAGTTCGCGGGTCGACTGCCTGGCAGCATCGGTACCACGTTTGCAGCCTCGTCCATCGATGACAAGGTAACGAACAATGCTCTGCTTCATGTCTTGAGTACACGTTGACGCCTGCTGCAGAATTGTACGACCTTCCAGTCGCTCTTGGCCTCCGATTCGCTCGCGTTCTGTTACGAGAGCGAGCAAAGAGGTTGGCATATCAATGCCAACGTAACGACGGTATATATAATAGCATCTCTATCTCTTGGTTGATTCTTGAGCCCTGCGCTGTGTACAGACTGGTGAGTTGCATGGCGAGACGCGTCAGTTCACGGCAGAGCTATTCTTGCACCAAGAGCAAGCGCTGGCGTTCCTGTTCCCACTTGGCAACAGCACTCTCCGCCCAGCATACGTGCACAAGGAGGCTGGTAGCCCTGTGCACGGCTCGTTCCAGTTTGGTCAAGCGCCGCGCGTAGAGCTGGCCACGCCTAGAGCTCTGGGCGGCATTGACTGGACACGCAGCCTTGCGCTGCGCTGCACGCGCTGGAAATGGGCGTCCACTAGCTTCTTGGCCAATATTCAAACCACGCACGCGGATGGTCGAGTCGAGCAGCAAGACGACGCGGCCGTAGGCATCAATTTGAGCAGCGACGTCTACGATATCGACGACGAATCACAGGAAAACGCGATGTGGATCAATGGCCGCGTGTTCTTGCTGCGAGGAGTGTCGTTCACAGTGCCAGAGCAACCGACCAAGCAGCCTTGGTCTATTCAAACCTCCAACAATGAGCTGTACGGAGACTTGCAAGTCCATACGCTGCTCTTGACTCTCACGCGTCCATTGCTTCGTGTAGGCACCATGAGTCTATCGTCTTGTCCTTCTCGCCTCTCGGCTGTCGTGCCGACTTCATGAAGCTGCTGCTGATCGAGAGTGACTTTGTGCAGCCCTACGGCGTTTTCAATGGCTTCATCCAGTTCTCCACGGATGACGGTGCTGTCATTCGCGTGAGCGTAAGCGAGGCCTTCGGCGTCGTGGAGAACCATTTCGCCATTTGGTGAGGGCAACAAGCAGAACGAAAAGGATCATTCATGGATCTATATTGCTAATAGGTTTACACTGGTGCTGCATCGAAAGAACTACTCGATCTCTCTGAGTAGTCGTCATCATCGAACTCCTCGTCAGTTCGCTTGCCCACTGCGCATGCGATGCGCGGCGTCGCCTTGCCACAAACTGCGTGCAACACGATGCTCCATTGCGGTGTGTTCTCCGACAGCGTCGCGTAGTGGCTGTCAGTCCAGAAGATGAGCTGGCTCTTGCGCTCGCTCGTGAACGTGATGGCACCTCCTTTGCCCGACATGTCGCCGTTCTCGCACACCGCTGGGTCGTTGGCGTAGCTTGCGGGGGTGCAGTTGTAGTTCGCGACCTTGGCTAGGCACTCGGCCGTGCCCGCGTATTCGGAATTGGGGCCGCAGGCGTGCAGCGGGTCGTAGTGGTTGCCTGTAAGCGCCTTGGTGCACTGCTGGAACGCGCCAGAGCTTTGTGTGGAGCTCCAGTTCGTGTGGATGTGCCATTTGAAGCTGGAGACGGGCTCAGTGCAATTGCCGTCAAAGGCCTGGATCGCCGTCGTGTTGAGCTGGCTGAAGTCCAGATCGATGGTGAATGTGGCCACTGAGGTCGTCGGGTCCTCGTAGAACGCAGTGATGCTGCCGCTCGTACCGGCTGCGAGCGTGGGGTAGAAGGCGTACGTGACATACGACGAGGTTTCAGCTGTTACAGACAGGAGAGCTGCAGAAACCGAGAGGAGAACACCAAGACGCATGGCTTGTGAGGCTGTTGGCAGATTGAGGAATAAGTTTTAGTGAGAAGCATCCAGCGGCTGATTCTTTCTATAATTGGATATTTCTTACAGCGTAAAGATCGCATTCTCCGGATCCTGTTGTTAGAATAAGAATGGACGGACGACAGCTAAAAACTGATGGTCAGGATCGCTAATCCGCAGATTGAAGAGTCGAAACATGTTATGGGCAAAGATTGTGCTCTTGCAAAGGGACTGCTGTACTTATGGCATTCTACCACGTGGTATACGATAATTATGTGTCATTGTGACAATTATTATTCCTCACACCTATTGCGACCACAACCACATATTCTGACTTCAATTGGAGTTCGTCCTGCATATTCTATCCTATCCTACTCACTTGTACCTCCTTTGTCGCTTGTCATTCATTTCACATGCTCATGACGCTAAAGAGCCGCGAAAAGCGATGGGCGATCGCTTCCAGCATTGAGCGCATGACGACATGCACAAAGTACATGAAAAGGATCGTGAGGCACATGACCAGGCCCAGCTTCGCGACAGTCGTTTTGGCGGCCTGTTTGCGCTGGAGTTTCTTCAGTTCGAGCTCCTGCGCGCGCTGCTTCTCGAGTTCCTTGGCTCTGATCTCCTCCAGCATCGACTGCGGCATGTCTGGGATCAGATGCGGATGCACATCCTGCGTGTGATGGCCCTTGCGATCCACCCAGCGCTGGATCTCGTGGCTGCGGTCCGAGTTAATTGTTGGACCGCTGAAGATTGGCCGCATGTACACGGTCTCCGTGCGCACGGTACCATTATCCAGGATCGTGGTCTTAACACACGTGGCTTGCTGCCAAAGGGACAGCGCCATCTTGCCAAAGCGGTGCGATTGGCCGGGCGGGATGAGCACGAAGCCGCTGTCCAGTAGGTCGCCCGTCACGCTCTGCGCGATAGAGTGACTAATGCTGGAGACTTTGTGGCCCACGATGGACGCAACAGACGCAACAGAGACCGCGGCTTCGGCCACAGTGACCACCGTGGCTGTTGACACGCCGCAGACTGTCACGAACCCGTTGGCGGCAAGTGTTGCGGCCACGGGACCCGCGACGCCAGCTGACGCCACAACTGCGGCGGCTGCAGTAACCGTTGCGCCCACTGTTCCCACGATCTTCAGCGCGGCCTGATCGGCGCCCAGCTTGACGTAGTAAGGATACGGTGTATCGTTAATGATTGAGAGGTATGAGCCCATGGTCCAGCGATTGAGAGAGTGACTGACATGCACCAAGATCCTGCATCAGATCCTGATTTTCGGAATGTATGCGTATATTTTTTGTGGGTATACCCATAGGTACAGTCGCTTACGCCAACACAACCGTATAGTATACTTCATCTTGAGTTCTGCGCCATTCCCTGTCCCAAAAAAGTGTAAACGTAACATTTATTTTTGTAGTGGCTCACACTATATTTTTTAAGAGTTTTGATTTGCTGAATTTTTTTATTTATTTGTGTCCAAATATCCAGTCAGACGGAGGCTAAAATAAGGCTACCTGATCTAGACCATTTGGCAAAGACCCACAATTGTAGGGTTAAACACGGTAAGTTTGAGAATCGTCCAAGGGGTTGGAGCTGCGGATCTGTTCCTTCGGCCTTGGATTGTTCGCGACATAAAGGATTTTCTTCGGTTCGATTATCGGCCCGAATTACGGGTCGTACGCGACGGACACGGAGCCTTTGGTGGAGTACACCATTTCACAGTTGATCTCGAATATTTTCCATTGATTTTCATACCAGAGCCAAAACGTCATCATAAAACCTTTCAATATTAATATTTAGTACGATATCACACTAGACAGGTTCTCTATCCGTCGCAAGTTCTGCACAAATGAGAGCGCTCGTTGCTTTCGCGCTCGCCGACTGGGCCTTTCGCGCCCAAATATCGCGCCTAAACTTCGCGCTAGCTCTCTCAGCCACTCGCCTGTGGTGGCACTGCCCTGCGTTCATTGCGCGCTGCTCTTTCGTCTGCTCACTTCCGGGTTTTTTGCTCCATGCCACGCCCCGGCAGCTACAAGGTCTACAGGTCCGACGCCAAGCACCGAATTCTCGCCGCCTCCCGAGCTGAAGACGACTGGAAGGTCGTCGCAAACGCCCACGACGTCAACATAAGCACGGCTTACCACTGGGTGACGAACGACAACGGCAACGACGCACAAGAGCGCCGGCGCGGAGGCGCGCACCCGGCTTTGCTTCGAGACTTCCAGATGGCCTTCCTCGAGAGCCTTGTGGAGGACAACTGCTCTTTGACACTCGCCCAGATGGCGACCCGGCTCCATCACGAGTTCGACTTGTCTGTGTCACAGCAGACGGTCAGCCGGCCCCAATCAGCCCAACTGGCTCCAGTCAGCCGGACTGGTCCGAGGTAAGACCCGATCTGATTCTCACTGGCTATAGTGGTACTTGTGGATGGGAAAGATCGCCATCTGTCGTCCAACTGGGTGCCATCGGAGGTACCTTGCGACCTCCTTTTCTGCTCATCGTTGGTATGCATGTTCTATTACCTTCATATTAATACAGTCTTCTTTTTGCCTTCAAGTACGCAGGTCTCCTTCCAGTCTCCGCTGGAAGAAGCCGAAGCAACGAGAGCTTAGAGAAGCAGAAACCCTCCTTCCCCGGGCGGCAATTGGAAACCCAAAGCCGCCCCTTCATGTTGCCTGAGTGCTTTGTACGACTGGAGTAGTGTTGCTCCCAGTAGTGCATTTTATATTGCCGATTTTAGGCATGGATTGTGAATTGTTATCTGCATTATCTGCATTTATTTCCCCTTGGTTGTTGTGAGGGCCATCCCGGCTGCACCAAAAATAGTCCTTCGCCCCAGATTCGAATTGTTTCTGGCA
>JAADVW010000408.1:0-30818 GCA_023335875.1 Elongisporangium prolatum
ACGGCTGCTGCTCCATCTGCATGGCTCGCTCCGGCTGCAAGGCGTTCTCGTGGAACAACCAGAACGGTGGTACTTGCTACCTAAAGAGCGGAAGAGGCTCGACGACTACGAACGCCAACGTCAAGTCGGCTGTGGTCTAAGAGAACAGCAGAATCGGTCTTTTGATGTGGTATTCTCAGAACATGTCAACTAATAATACAGACTGCACGTTAGTGTGGTGCACACAGAATAGCTCGTGTCGTGTACAGTCTTAAGGCTGTTTAGTTCGGCCTAAACAGTAACTCCATAGTGTTTGCAATTTGTCAACGATTGCGTTGACAGATTGCAAGTTCCACTCACCGAGTCTGAGCCGGACGGATCCTGAAACCGAGATCAGGTCGCCATGGAAGCTGACTCCTAATGACACGGACGCAAACTGATTCGTTGTGTTGGCACCGGTGCAGCTTCCAAGTGAGTGAAAACCCTGAGGCCCTCTCTAACTTAAGCCGGCGTGAAACAATGATTCACCAGGAGAGCTGCAATGTCGTGATCGTTGAACATGATTACAATCCGGTCATGTGCGGCTGTCCTCATATATGCAGGAAAGCCGTACACCATCCTTCCAGATCCCGCATCTAGAACATCCACAACGAGCTGGTGTAGGACTGTTGTGCCTATGGCCCACACACCGTCGTGTTGAGTCATTGAGCGTGACGTAGCGCTGGCCGCTCTTTGCCAACGCATGACGCTCCGGATCTGCTCCATCTCTGCAACCCAAGTCACAAAGAGCGGGCTAGATGGCATCAAAACATCAGCCAAAGCAGCCTTCTCGCGGTCGCTTCGGCTGTGCGTCCAGCACCGCTGTGGGCTTGATCATTCGTTGCCCATGCCCTCAGGTCGCTGTGCGCTGGTTCAGTAGCGATGTGATACTGTAAACGGGAAGAGACTTACGTCCACAGAATTCCCTCGCAAATATTATATGCTCTTATGTCCAGACCAGTCTGAACCACTTTCACTTGCTTTTACTATGCCCTGTCCATCGCTTAAGCTGCATGTCGCAATGCACAGCCAATGGATTTGCAAGGAACGAACTGCAACGTCAACCAGTGCTAACAGGGAGCATCATCACATTGTCAGGCTCTCGTTCTCCGTCCTGGTCACTTCTCAATACGCCACCTGAGCTCCTCGCTATGGCTTCGTATCGACTGCTTTGCTGTATTCTGTCCTTGGCAACCATCGCCGGGCAGCTGGTGGCCACCGCTGGCAACAAGTATCCGATTGTATTGGTGCACGGATTCGCTGGCTGGGGCCGCGATGAGCTACTCGGATTCAAGTATTGGGGCGGTTTCCACGGCGACTACGAGGCCCAGCTCAAGGCCCAAGGCTACACCGTCTACACGGCCACTGTCGGCCCGTTCTCAAGTAACTGGGACCGCGCCTGTGAGCTTTATGCCGTCATCAAGGGCGGAACCGTCAACTACGGAGCCAAGCACTCGGCACATTACGGCCACAACGCCACTGGCCGAACGTTCACGGGTCTGTACCCGCAGTGGGGCACTGTGGTCAACGGCCAAGTGCAGAAGATCCACTTAATCGGCCATAGCATGGGCGGACAAACCATTCGCATGCTGGCGCAGCTGCTAGCCAAGGGCTCCCTAGGTGCTCCTGTTGAGGAGGACGCCCGCTCACACCCTCTCTTTGCGGGCGATCACGACTGGATCCACTCGATCACGACCATCTCCACGCCGAACTTGGGCACGCTGCTGGCCGACGGCCTCTCGACCACGGGCGATCTGATCGAAGACGCTGTCGCCGGTTTCTTCGCCATCGCTGGAGTGGCTGGATCGAGCACGTCCAACATCTACGACGCCAAGCTGGATCAGTGGGGCATCTCTGGGCGGGCCTCTGGAGAGACCATGTCGGCGTACTTGAAGCGCGTATTCAGCAGTAAGATGTTCCAGCCGGGCTTCGAGGACATCAGTCTGTACTCACTCTCGACCCCTGGCGCCAACCAGGAGCTCACATGGGTCACGACGCTGTCCAACGTCTACTACTACAGCTTTTCGACGCAGGATACATACCGGTTGCTCAAGATCGTGCTACCGCGACCAACGTCCATGCTGCTGCCACTGCAGCCGCTCAGTGTCTTCATTGGCTCGAGCTACGCGACCAAGCACGGCTTCACGAGCGACTGGCAGCCGAACGACGGCGCTGTGGACACGATCTCCATGCGCAGCGACGGCATCGCTGAGGTCGTAGACAGCGCCAGTGTGTCCAAGCCCGGTCGCTGGCACCACATCTCAACTTTCACGACATTGGATCACTTGGCTATCACAGGCATCAAGCTTCTCACCAACGTCTACAGCGTGTACAGCACTCATGCCGCCCTATTGTATGGCCTGCCGGTGACTTCCTCACGACGCCGACTAGAGAACGGCAGCAACTCTATGGCCAACAGCAGTAGTAGCAACCAGGACACCGTGGTCATTCCGGTCGAAGACATCACGGTCCCTTTCGAATACGAAGACGGACACACATCGGACTCAGAGATCGTCGCACAGTTTCAGGCCGTCACGAACATCATCAACACGTTCGACGAAGAGGCTGAGATCAAGCAGCTCTGTGCCACGACCATGGACGCAGAAGTACTGGCGCTGTGTCAGCAACAGTATAGCAGCGAATAGACCTACTCAATATAAAGTACACTCGCGTTCCTTACTTTTGCTCGTGATCGTTGTTTTCATCTGCCTCAGAGCCTTCTGCCTTCGAAACCATCAACGCAAAACGGAATGATCAGAGGCGAAGAAACCACCGACAACAGAGGTCCGAAACCCACGCTCTTTTAAGAGCGTGGGTTTAAAGTTAGGTTTACAGTAGCATGGTGCGGGAGATACTCGTGTCATAGCCGTCGGATAGCTTCTCCGAAGCTACTGCCCCAGCCTTGTTAAGTGATAATGCAAGAGTGAAGTACCGCAACTATATCAACTACGACGACCAACGCACGTGGAGCTAGTAACCGAGCGCGACGAAGACCAACGAGTAAGCGAAGCCAACGGCAACGAGAAGAGTAGCGGCGCTGACCAGCAACTACCTTTCCGGTACGCGCAACCTAACGAACCAGCAACAGAAGCGAAGAGTGGACCTTAAGGAATCTGGAAGATTGAGAGCCAAAACGATGAGAAGAGCCATGCCGGAGACAGCTGCCACCGCATCCCAGCGAGGACTTATTCTCAGTTCCAGATTAGCGTCGTAGAGAAGAAGCACGGTGTAAGTGGCTGGACTGCCTAATGGATGAACAGTGTGAATGTGTATCGAGTGCCAGTCTGGCACCCCAGTGAATACCCAGCTGCCTGCCGTACAGCATGGTCTGCCAGGACCATGGCCAGCGTGAAGTTCATGTGAAAGACCCTGGCCACGAATGAGCACAGGACGGTGTCGTGCGACATGAAGCGAGTTCTTCGTAAAAGTGCACTCCTCAGCGACCGCGAGGCGATCTGAGTGGCATTCGATCGCCTGCATCACCGACAACCGCGAAGGCGGGTATCTGTACGAATGGACGTGGCGGACGTGAGAGTGCCAGGGCGCCTGGCTCCACGAAAGTAAGAGAAAGATAGAGTGAGAATGAGAGAGTGAGATGAACGAGATGATGATGAGAAGAGAGATATGACACTCGAGAACTGCATGTGAATGAGTGAGTGAAGACGGATGACTGATGATGAATTGTGTTTTGCAGGAACGAGGAGCTACATCTACATGATGCGGGTTTAGAAGCATCACCGACAGGTGCAGAAGTTGATCGACGACCGACCACAAGCGTCAGTAAAGACACCTTAGCGCAACGAGTGAGAGGTTTCCGACAGCGACCGACTGCTGTTGTTCGGTGGTCATACTGGGGCTGCTCTACTTGGAGCGGCCTCAGCGAAGTACGACCGAAGCGTCTCCAGCGCCTTTGCAGCTCTTCGGTCGAATCTTTGGACGAGAGCGTTATCAGCACTGAAGACGAAAAATGGTACACATGAGAGGCTCATCAAGACGAGGATCAGACATGGAAGGAGGTCAGGAAGCAAACGGTATACCCGTGACCAGAATTGAACTCGATAGGGTTGAACACGCCTACGACGTCAACTGCGAGGAGAACGACGAGTATGCCACGAGTGACGTTCGCGCCGTCAGCATGCCCGAAGAAGCCGAAGAAATCATCGAGGCATAGGATGCAATCACAGCGAGATCAGTGGGAGCAATGGCAGGGCCACCACAGCCAGAGTGGACACCGGCGCCAGCAATACCGGTTATCTCAGCTACGTTAGCACCGACAGTTAGTGCTCGATCGGCATCCACGGAAAAGAAGATAGTAACGGGCCTGGTTGTGGGCAAGTATGATGCGGAGCAAGACCAAGTTGCCGAAGGATGGATTGCAAGACCCAAGCCGGCTGTGGAAGCTATGAAGAGCTTCGGAACCGAGGAAGTGAGTGACAACGATTTGTATTACGCTAATTTGAAAAGATCGGCGGCGGAATGGGCGCCCACAGCGTGGAAGTCATCTATCAACAACGAAAAAACACTTAGAAAAAAAGCGGTCGACATGTCCGCTGTAGACCGAATTATTCGGAATGTCCAATTCCGAACAATTGAAAAGAAAGGAACGGCGGCGGAATGGGCGCCCATAGTGCATTGTATGACGAAGAGAAGACCTATGGGAATCTGAAGATGTTACGAGGACGCTTCGGCCGACAGGAAGATGACACGGAAATCATGCAGTGAATCGCGACGCAAACGGACGGAAGAAACATTCAGCAAATACGCCACAACTCTACGCGCGATGGGAGCGGCCGGAGGATCCCCGACGCGTGTTATTTCACGCTTCCATCAGAGGACTGCGTGGCCTTGTCAACTCCATGGTGAGGGCGCGGAAGCTTCAAGACCCACCACTGACCCTTTGGAGCGCGCGATACGCGTGGCTAAGGCATTAGAACGTGAACCCAGTGTTGCGGTGGAAGACGGAGATGGAAATGCACGCCAGGAGGGAGACAGAACTGCGATATCAAGACAAAATCTGGTTCGAAGACGAAGCGACAGGGCAACAGTGTCTCACCAGGCGACCCACCGTCAATGTGGAACTCTCCACCCGGTTCGGTCTGGAACAGAAGACAGTGTGTGGCTCCTGGACTCATTATCTCGGCAGAAGAGACCATCAATTCGAAAGAAAAGGCGCCACGAATTTATCAAGCAGGAGTTGTGAAGGCAGAAGCGGGAACGAAGCAGCGAGTAGCGACGGGGACACTGCCAGAGGAAGCACGTGATGCAGCACCACAGTAACAACAAGCCGGACGCGTACAGAATCACGGAGGACATGGACGCGGAGGATTCGGGCAACACTACGGTACCGGCCAACGCCACGACAGCTACGGACGCGAAGGACGCGGATATGGAGGATACGACTACGGGTACCAAGCGTACGGCAGAGGATATGGCGGACGCAGCGGCCAAGAACGTGGTCGGGGCCATTACAGAGGACCTCGATTCGAAGGCGTACGAGGAGCGTATCAGCAGCAGTACTAAACGCCGCAGCAAAACCGATTTGACTCCCAAGGATCACTGATTTGTAACCAGTGCGGCGCGAACGATCACTTCTGGCGTCAATGGCCGCACTCGCAAGGGAATACGAAAGCAGGTGATGCAGCCACCGGGCTGACGGCATCGTCCGATGGAGTACATGCGAGAAACAAGAACCAGGCGTAGCTGCAGATGCCCTGCGACTTGGTGACCCTGCGCCTCCAGGAGAAAGAAATAACTCCCGTCCAAATGTCGAGGGATGCTGGAATTCCCGCCATGAGGATGAAGAAGTGCCAAGGAAACGAACCAGGACACAAGTACCTGGCCACCAAAGAGGAGAAAAGAAAGAAAAGCGACAAGACAAGAGCAAGAAGACAAAGCAGAAGATGCGGAGCACTCGAAGAAACGACAGAGAAATGAGACGCCAACGCCAACGTTGCATGAACCAGAAGAGCCAAAGAGTGCTAAGACGAGTAACAAGAACGAAGCCGTTGAGCGAGCAACAGCGACGAGTGCATTTAACGCACGGTTGGAAGCAGTGAAGAACGAAGTGGAGGCTGCTCTGTCCAAGTCGCAGTAACACGTGACGTGGATAAAATACAAGACTAAGTAAGACATGTAGACGACAAAGTAGCGACGAGTGAAGCGTTTCAGTTTGCTGAAAGAGACCAAGTTGACGAAGATGGACAAAACGAGACCGACGGACACGTCGTTCACGGAGCCAAGGCCCAGATGGAATGCCGAGTGAGGACGATACGACCAGTAATGATGCGATAGGACGTACGACCAATATTTTGTGCTACGAAGAACGAATGAGCGTTGGTAAACGTTCAAGTAAAGAAGCCGATCAAGATGCGGTACAAAGCAGCCGAAAACAGTCGCGAGACGGAAATGAGGAGACACAAACATCAACCGAATGCACCTCGGGCGTTGTTCAGCCGGGGAGGGCGAGTTAAAGCGTAAATCTACCCAAGATACTGAATTTGTCGAAAAGTTGAACGAGATCAAGATTGATGTGAAGCCTTACAACACAAATGCTATTGTAGACGGCCTCTTGGCCATGGATGATCACAACTGATTCGCTAATACGCTCAGCCAGCGCGGAAACCGAGAAATGAATTCTAATTATGCTGAAATTGACTCGAACCAGTTTCGGACGCGGCAAGACCTACGAGTGGCTCTTCGTCTGACAGGAAAAGACGCGAGAGCACATCGGTCGAGTAACAGTGCAGCTATGATCGCCAGAATGATATACGAGGTGCTCGCAACTATTTGACACGGTGCGTGAGGCCAACATGCAACCGCTGCATATTCACACTCTCGCGAGTTGCTCGTTCTCATGAAGAAAGAGATATGAACACGTCTCATAGACGTTTGACAGGCAATGCCTCTCGTCAAGTATAAATCAAATATTCGTTCAAACTTTTCAGCGCAATCTTACCCCTGAGAACTCTCTTACGATAGCGTCTCATCGGGAATCATGGCTTAATCACGTGCGTCAATACGCGATCATATTCCTTCACATTTATAAGGATCTGAGAGAGATCCAAAGCGCAATATCCAATGCAGCATAGAAATACATATTCATCGTTCAGACCGAATAAAGACCTACACAGACTTCACCTTTCATACTCAGACCAAATGCATACCGGAGCGTGGCCACTCAATCCGCCATACCTGCCCGTTAGAACTCGTACGCGCCAACTTACCGAAGGATCTTGGACTTGGAGTTATTGCGCTTGGTCAGCAGGCGAGGGCGTCTGGGTTTGATTGTAAAACACACGCTGATATATTATTGTCTTTTAAGTCAGAGAAAAACTCCTATGAACTACCGGCCAGAAACCTGCAAAGTCTAATAAAACCTGCAATAAGGTAATTCTAGAGTCGAGAAACACTATGGGAATCTTTCGTCGAGACATGACAACGACCTCTTGGGGACAGTCGTGCGACATCTGAGGGATGTGTCTCGAATGTGTTGATGTGACACACACCAACTTGGTGGTAGCGTGTAGGTATCTTGATGAAGTACACACCAAGTACTTCGTACACTCTGGAGGATTTTGACAAAACTGGGTGGCAAAGAACTCTGAGGATTTTGACAGAACTGGGTTGCAAATATGTCGACTATATCACACTGCAAAGCCAGTCTAAATGTGAAAGTTGATGTGCACGGTGATCTGGTGGAAGCCACCCTTTGGACAGGTTGCCGACGGCCTTTGTGTGGGTAGGACGCAATCGACATGCGGTAAAACTGGACACAGGAGCAAGACATTATCGCGCGTGGTCGTTAGGCTAACTATGGAAGACCTCAAGCGTTCAAGTCGCCGGCAGACGAGATTGAAGGGATCAGCAGATCCAGACATAAAAGACGAGGATTATGGGAGTTTATGATGAAGAACCATTAGATAGACGTTCAGTGTCGATGCTATATTAATAGTACCTGAGGTGATATGTTTCTACTTGGATCCCAGGACCAGCTAGGCACATGGATCCCTAAAGATGAAGTCATGGATATTGTGGGTGCGGATGTACAATTTGATGAAGCTAAAGTATTGAACGACTACGAGGAAAGACAAGAGACCCGGCTGGTCCGCAAGCTAATAACCCAAAACTAAAAACTGATCATCTGCGAACCGAAGACAAACAACTCTTAGATGCACTTCTCAGTCTATACCCTCATTTAACCCCTCTGCGCCAGAAGTTGTATCGTCCAACATGCGGAATTGCTTTAAATAGAAATGGCTAGGAAAAATCAAAAGCATAATTTAATCAAGTCAAACGTAAAAAAAAAATCATTTGTGCGCCGCCGCAATTATGAACACTTTGCACAGGGATAGGTATTGCCTATCTAGAGAAGGGGGCATTGAGGATCGGAAGAGGGCGTAGGAAAAAGCCCCGGATCACAAGGTCGGGACTCTCCCCCCCAGCGCCACAGCCGCTCACTCATTCCGTGCTTTCGTCCAACAAAGAGAAGATGGATAAAGAGGTGCTTGTAAGACGCACGCGACCGCACCAACAACTGCTGAAGATTTTGTAAGGCGTCCCCGCTGTGGATCGCATGGGTTCTAATTTCTATTTCGATAGGATGTGCCATGAACATGCTCGGTGCAGCAAGACGAAGAGAAAGAAGGATCATCGTCGCTTCATGTGATAGAAAAGTGTCCAGACTATCAAATCGTCCACGGATCCGCAAACGGCGGGCGCGCAGCTGCAAGGTGTGTAGCCTTCTGCACAAGAAGGGGGACAAGAGTATGAACACCAAGTACTACTGCAAGGGATGCAGTGACGGATCGGATAGGTAAGTTTTGTACGCATATTGTATAGTTCTTACATGTGCCGACTTGGAATGAACATGTTGTATCTACAGCTTGCATCTCTGCAACACAGACCGTTATTGTGGTCCTGTCAATTTCTTAACGTGTGCCCAGATCTGGCATGATCGGTGGGACGCCGGCAAAAACCGACCTGTCTCTACCGCGGGGAAGGATATCCAAATGCGTCGCCCAGGTCGCCCACTTGGGAAGCGCAAACAAACAGCTTCAGGAAACAGCGCAGAGTGCGCCGATGGTGACAACGGTGTTGAGTACACTGGCGCTGAATCCGGTACTGGCGCAGCCAATGCTGGTGACACATGGACTGGTGGAGCCACCGGAACCGGCGCAGACTCTGGCACTGGAGGCGACACTGGCACAGGCGGCGCGGACTTTGGCACCTGCAGCACAAAGTCTGGCGCTGTTTCGAGAGAGAAGAGCTCGGCGAATAGCCCTGCACACGACCAGGACGCTGGTTTACTTCTAGCGCGCCATGAAGAACCCGATGAGGAAGAGGAGAAACAAGGCCCCGAAGAGGTTGTCAGCGAGGAGGAGGATGTTGCGTCGTTGACGATTGTAGAAAGTAGCACATGAACTGAATTGGGATGTTTGCATTTTTCTACTCTATCTTCTGATGACTGCTTCGGATTTGAGGCGTCTTAGCCTCAGCTTCCTGCACACAGTAGGGCTTTCGATAAAAGGGCTATCTCGCGTGTTGGATAAAACCATAACACCTGGAGGTATGTTATAAGTCTTAGGAGGTGCTCTTCTTTTCGATACCCTGGATTCGAAGAGTTGGCATTGGCAGATACCTATACGAGCAAAAGATAAAGACAAGACGCATTCGTTACGAGAGATGGGATTTATCGTTTCACCGGGATGCCATTCGGGTTGGTTAATGCACTCAGTGTATTCCAGAAAGTCACGAATCAAGTGTTGCGAGGATTAACCTGGAAGGTTTGCCTAAACTATGTGTATGGCATTATAATTTACGCAAAGGGTGGAATAACTCGACGCATTGTGGAATTGGCACTGATTTTGTAACGATTATCTCTTGGCATTTAAGCTTGAATTTGAAGAAATGTATATTTGCAACGACTGAAATTGAATATTTAAGCCATGTGTTAACGCCAGCCGGAATACAACGTGTGGAACGCCGAACTCGTGCCATAACAAAGTACGGGAGACCGAAGGATGAAGTCAAGGCCAATAGATTCATCCGTTTGGCGGGCTATTATCGACGTTTTGTCCCTCATTTTGGCATCATTATGGAAGCCATGTCTCGTCTCTTGGGAAAGGCGGTTAAATGGACTTGGTGCATGGAGCAGCAACATGTATTTGATACCGTAACGTCCATTCTGGTAACCAAACTCTTATTACGCTATCCTCACTTCAGCCTGTTGTTTATTTTGGAAACTGACTCGTTATCTGTGGGACTGAGAGCCGGCTTGATGCAGAACGAAGACAATGGATCTAAGCCTGTAGCGTACGCCAGTAAAGTCAATCGTTGTGCTGAATCTTGATGTGGAGCGAGTGAATTGGAATGTCATGCAGTGGTTTGTGCGGTACCCTTTTTCGACCATATTTGCATATGCGCAAGTTGTTATTGTAACAGATCATGTGGTTTGATGTGGTTGATGACTTCTAATAATATGGATGGTAAATTGCATAGGTGGGCCCTAGGGCTGCAGGAATACGATTTTGAAATCTAAAATCGTCCCGATAAAGAACCCTCAGTAGCAGACGCACTGTCTCGCGCTCCTGTCCGGTCGCGCAGTCACGAAAGAATCAGATGAGATCAGGACCGAGCAAAACACAAGCAAGATGGTACAAACTTTGCTAGCAGCCAAAGAGCACCAAGGAATGATCATTGAGAAACGGCGCGGTGTTGTGATCGCGCGCGACGACAAGCACGATCGTATTGTACTCCCCAAGAAACTGTATTGAATTGAACCTATGGTATATGTAGTTACGGAATCCGAACACAAATATCCTCGCCTGCGGCACTGCCCTGAGTCTGCAATAAAGTAAAGTACCAAGCACTGGCGCTCAGCCACCGAATGGCGGCTCGCCGGTTGGATGGTCGTCGGACTTGGCAACTAAGACGCGTCGTAGGTGTCCTGCTGAATCCAGTGCAAGTGAAGCTGCAGAGGCTTGATAGCCCTGGATAGATTCCAATGATCGACGTCTTCACGGAGATGACAAACGATGTTGGCAGGAATCGCTGTGTCGTGCGCGTGCCATTGTCGCGATGAGCTGGAGTCCATCGCGGTATTGGCCGCTTGGTCCGCCATTTTGTTGAAATGTCGGTAATGATGTGCCCAGGACTGGACGTCGAGCTCCGCCGCCAGTCGCATGGTTTGGCGATATAGTGTTTTGAGAGAGGCAGACTTCTGCAGTCTCCATTCTCGATGTTGCCGGATGATGAGTTGGCTGTCTCCGATTACATGGATCGGCGTCCACTTGTGCCGTTGGGTGGCTTTCAGCCCGTTTAGGAGTCCTTGGTACACCGCGTAGTTGTTCGTGGTGGTTGACCTAGCATAGGACATGCAGGCCACCCAGATGACATGGGCAATGCCGCCGGGGACAGTCGTACGACCACCGAGCCGGACCCTCCTGGGCCTGGATTCCCGCGTGAACCGCCGTCGAAAAACAGTGGGTATCGGTTCCCGGTGGGCGCTATTGGCACAGTCGGTGTCGAGACACCGACAGTGAGCACTTTCCCCATGGCAGCGATGCAGTCGGCGGCGACGTGTTTGAGCTCCCTTGGACCGTGTTCGATAGTCACCCGCCACAAATGTCTGGTGCTGGTGGTATTAATAAGTCGTTGCTGGGCTAGAGGTGTATGTATGGACGACGCAGGTCCCGCGATGACTCCAGCAGCTGGCCATAGTAACCACGCACTCGGACGCCCAAATCATATTTTTGCGATGGCGGGTAGGGGATCGTAGGTCTCGGAGACGACTTGGGAACCAATGACTCGGAGTATCATCGCTGCGGCGGTGGCTGTTATGTCTGGCAGTTTAAGGCTGTACACCGCCTCCAGCAATGTGTCGAAGGTAATTCCAATGCTTGTCCAGCGGCTCTCGAGCACCTGCCAGCGATGTCGTGCGTAGGGACACAGCCAAAGGACATGACTAAAGGTGATGTAGCCCTGGCCGGCGCATTCAGCGTGGTTTTGTCGTTGGTGACCCAGTTCCAATTGGTGAGGGTGCGGGCCTTGATGCGCCACAACAACTGGTGTGCGTAGGTGGAGAGGCCGATAGCTCTATGTGTCGCACGCCAGCCAATTGGGGAGTATGGCATTTGCATGTACTGATCAATGTCTGGCTCTTGAACAGGATGCCATCCACTTGTGGCCAGGTCTCGGAGCTTGTCGCCAACAATTTCGCCAGCAAGAACACGATCAAGACCGCTTAACAATTCCAGGAAATCGTCGGCAAATCGCTTCTCTTCACCGTCGGCCGCAGCCCCGACAGCATCATTAATTGCGTCGTCATCGCTAGCTTCCGCTGGCGTGAGCTCAATATCTTTGCTGCCATCGGATTCGTCATCAACAGCATCCATCAACGCGTCATCCTCCGATTCAAGTGTTCCAAATTCGGCCTATTCGTTTCCACTTGAATCTACATACAGCACTATATACAGGTTAGCATAAGTTGTATAACATGCGCTGTACAACATGTGCTACGTACTTTTCCTGGGTTGGTATTCTTCGTCTTCGCTTTCCTTCTCTTCGATTTCCTCCTCTTCGCTTTCCTTATGAACTGCATCTTGGATGCATTCTTCCTTATTTGGTTCACTATCACCTTCTTGCTGGGTGCTTGTTGCTGCCGAAGCTACATAGTTGTTGGATATCAAACCAAACATTATCGCAATAAGAGAATTGGTACTCACGTTCGGGTTCCTTATCTTCTTCCTGTGTCCCAGCGCTAGAGGCTGCAGCATCGGATGCTACTTCTGGAGCAGATGCCTTTTCCAGTTCCTCATCGCCGGAAGGCCCCACTGAAACAGCAATCAGATACCCTTTACATAATAACCATGGTAGAGAGCATGATCGTACCATTCGCAGTAGCTGGTGGCGTAGACGCCTGCATTCTTGGGCTGTGTTTACTGCTCAAGCACGGAGCATTAGTTATCACTCTCCACTCGCAGCTATGGATTCCACATAATTTCGCGAAATTCTCCATGAGCGCTTCTTCACTCAGGAAGTAGTCCGTTCCTGCTGCGCCATTTGCCTTTCCGTCGGGGGGACGTAGCGCCACATTGTCTCGACACCTCGGGCCGACGGTGGCTTGGACGTCCATCCGGCTGCTTTTAGCTCTCTCCAAACCGAGCCGAATCGCGCGGGCCCGGAAGCCGACCCAGCATCGTCGCCGTCGCTTTTCCCGCGGGTCGCCACCAGTTGGCCACGACCGCGCAAATTCTCAACTGAGTTGTGGGGAACAACTGGAGCACAAAAGGCGGGAAAATTACCTCTTTTCTGTTATATTCTCGGAGGATGGGCACCAAAACCTATAGCACTTTATACTCTAAAAATAGGAATTCCAGAGATGCACTTTGACACCCTATCCACTGTGGTTAGGTGCAATGTTCCCAAACCTTTCAAAAATAGCCTATCTTGATATTTGTATACCTAGGGTAGGGGGTTCAGGCCTTCCTATACAAACTTCAAGTCAAAAAAATAAAGCTGTATAAGATGTGTTAGAAAAGTTCCTAACACATCCTATACAGCGTCCGGGTTGAAGGGGTTAACCAATTATGCGTCTGCTTCAAATACTGCCAAATACTTTGGATTGACACGCCTGAATCGTACTTTGCCGCAATGATCTCGATCAGGTTATATTGTCCCGATAAATGCTTCCGAACCGAAGGAAGTGCAGATATCTGTGTGGTCGTAAGCTGGACGTGACCGGAGTGTTGAGAATACACATGAGTAACTGACAACCCATCTGGACCTTGATTGATTCTAACTGCGAACTTACACCCAGTCTTTTTCGCTCGTAGCGTTCTGAATCCTTCTTCGAGCACTATAGCGCCTTCTTTGTGTTTCCGCTTCGTGCCTCCCTGGGAGCAAATCTTGAGGATGAATACCTTCCTCGAGGACCTCACAACCAGCGAAAAGCCTTCCTTAACAGCGTAATCACGTAGACACAGCTTTCCTTCGTCGGCAGACTCGTACTGTCTGCTAGGGGGCTCTGCGCAGCTCCAGTGGTCGACTTATGGGTTCTCCATCGCAAAAAAACTGTATAACCACCTCCAAGTCTGTTGAAGACTATCACGCACTCCCAATTTAGATAACAGTGTGCACCTCACTGCATCTTTTTTTTACTAAAAGATATGTGCCTCTTTGTCCTTTTCTTAGCCATTTACTTTATGTGCACCTTTTTTGTCACGAACTTCAAGCTGTGCGAACTTATCGACTCCCCTGTGTGCCTCTAATGAATTCGTGAGTGCCCATAGGAACACCCTTTCATCTTTCGTGGCGTCCCGTACGCCATCCTCGAAGCTCCAGCGACGCTGTACCGGACGCAGGTGTCCAACTTGGCAGTCTTCTGTCGATCTCTCACCCAGACAGCAGCCGTAGGAAGGCCATCAGTTGCCACAGCCTTCATCTCAACTGGTCCATCGGACGATTTAACCCCATCGGCTCTCAATACCACCGCTGCTCTCGCCGTCGCATATGCCATCGCCGATCTGTAGTAAAGTGGCCACGGAGAATTTCATCCAACCACAAGCGTTGTGTTGAACCGGTTAGAGACCAAGAATGGCCCGGTTAACGCATCAGACAAGGACCGGTTATGACCGCAGTGAACTTCCGACAGAGTGATATGATCCGGTATACCGGTATTAAACCGGTGGTGTGTGTGGGTGCAATCGACTCACCAGTATATACCAGTTCTTGGTACTCGACGGCCTATATTGCGAAGTGGAATTTGGGAAAGAGAATCCAGGAATCCAGTTTAAGAATCTGACCAGAGTAGTTTGGAAATTTGGCGTGGATCTTTAAAAGCTGGAAAATCTTTCAAGAGGACACGATCGGTGAAGGGTCAAGCTATCCAAGGGGCGCGTAGGGAGTTTCGTAACGGACAAGGAAAGTATATTGGATATAGTATAGGTAGAGAGAAAGTCATTTAGGAAGGTTTAAAGGATTATATAGTTATCGATTTGCGCTCTTTCGCACAAGTGTTCTTCGCAAGTGTCCCTTCGAGTGCAGAGTGGCCGCTGGCCTTTACGATCTCTCACCTCAAGACCCGTGGCCAGAACGCAAGGCACGTAAAACGTGAAGGCGAGGTTGGTGGAGTTCACACTCCCCACCTCAAACCATAGGAAGGCGCGCTCGGTGACCAAGCTCACCAAAGCAAAGGCTGCTAGTGAGTATGAAGGCACCCCAGAAGACGACTCTTCGTCCGCGCGTGCTTGAGGGCTGGGCATCACAGGCCCAGCAAGGAAGACATCAACGGTAAAAAGTATCCTCAGCCCATCCATCCAAGATTCCTCACCCCATCAGCGGCCAACGAGACCGGTGATGGCGGCTTAGGTGCCGTCTACAAGTCAGCTGACTCGCAGATTCCTCCAACAATCCAGATCGCTGGTTTTACGACAGTGGTGCGCATGCCCGGATCTGTGAGTCAAGACTCGCCGATGGGTGCCAAGGGGAATTGCGAGGCTTCTCTGCGCAGCGTAAGGACCGTGCGCCATCAAGACAGCAGCGAAGATGACAGGTCCCCGGTCGGACTTCGTGGGGCAGGATCCCCTGCGAAGATCATGTGAAACAAGAGATAGGTGTTGAAGGATCTACAGAGGCGCAAGCCACTGGTAACGACACCAACGGGCAAGAATACGACAGCGACGAGATCGATGAAGAGAATCTGTCGTTCGAATTTGACCCGCAGCTCGACGAGAAGCTGGATGAAGATGATGACATGGATACCGCTGACGAGTCACCTCCCCCACCCAGGCGCAAGGACGATCCCGCTGATGGGCAAATTATTCGGCGCAATCGCTGGGACAGCTGGGAGGACGAGGAACACAAGACTGAAGAAGTGAAAACGTATGTGAAGCAAATCAAGCGTCTCAACGAATCTCCTCCAGTGATCGACTGGAGTGGCGACATTGCGCGAGAATTCGAGAATCTGGTGAACTACAACCGATTCCTGTGAATGTTTGTCCTGACACGCCAGCACAGAGTCACTGATCGCGTCTGGGAGCCTGACTGGAGTCTGCTACTTAATCCAAGAACCAAGCCCGAATCAGTGGTTGAGAGTATGTCCAAGGTGTTTGTCTCAACAGGCTGCGTCATCGCAATTGCTGACCGAGTGAAGATCAAGCAATTTCCCCTCGATTTCATGGTGGAAAGCGGGCGCGCGGTGTTCCGCTTGCTAGAACTGATACTCCGACAACGACAGCGAGCTGAAGCTGTCTACTGGGAGTAGATGTTGTTCGAACAGCGACTGGCGTCGCTCACGCAGCCAGCCGTAGTCAAGTTCCAGGATATCGCTCAAGCGAAAGCCGAGAATCTGATGCAGCAAGCGAGAGTCGCGGAACTTTGAACAGCGTCTCCAAGAACCAGCTGCTTTAAACGGAGTAATCTCAGGAAAGAAGGTGGATCGAGATGAATCTGCTGAAGCCCGCAGGAAAGCTCGCGCCAAGCAGCCCATCAATAAAGAGCCAGGCGAGTCAGCTCGCACTATATCGCACTTCAAGGAAGAACCAAAGTCTGATGATGAGGATGAAAAACTTGGGCCCTTCGTACCAGAGGCAAAGGTCGCTCACGGGAATCTCTGATCCCAGACGACGTCTCGGACATTTTTGACGAGTTTTCGGTCGCCAGCAAAGGTCAAGTGTCGTCCACCACAAGAATCCGCCAGTCTGGACTACCGGAACTCAAAGAGCTCGATGATCCGCGAGCGTGATGAATCCAAGCGAAGGCGTGGCTCGGAAAGGCGGAAGCTGCGTTCAGACGCGACGAGCTCAACAATATCAAGAAATGCATGACCTTTGCTGAACTTCTCACTGGCACGGCGATGAACTGGTTGAGGCAACTTCCTCGAGCGACAAGATCGAATTGGGCATCGGTGATAGCCGTTTTGTGGAAGAATTCTGTGGAAATGACATCAGCCCTTGGAATCAGTATTACCATGCGAAGCAGAAGTCGAATGAAGACGATCTAGACTACTTGTATTGGCTGAATGTAGCCGCGATTCAAGCCAAGATCCCATACGATCACGGGCAGGCAGGGAATGAGCTCGTAGAACAATTCTTGGATACTCTCAAGGATGAAGCTTTGCCAAGCATTTCATCCCGCTGTGCATGACTTCCGAAAGTCAGGAGCGAGATGAGTCGGTAGCCATCGCTAGGGCCAATCGTCACGGAGACAGGGGAATCTCGCTATGATGAACCAGCGAGGCCTGCTCCCCCTTCGAGACTAGCAGTGAAAACCCATATCATTGCTGATTCCGAGGAAAGCGACGAGTCGATTTTGGATGGCTCAAGTGAGAATGAATCTGACGGAGAAGAAGAACCAAGACCGAAGAAGGGAATCTCTGACTTGGACACCCTCACGAAAAATTTTATCGCCTTGATGGCAGAACGAGGGGCAAAAGCCAAGTCAATAGCGGACCCCAAACAGCAGAATCTGCCGAGATAGCTCCGGAACGAATTTACAAGCAGGCAGTTACTCGCTAATGAATCGAAGAAACACTCCAATCTCAGTTGGTGGAAGCGTCTAGTATGTGACCACTGCGGTGGTAAGCACCCAAGTGACCGATGTTTTAATCTCTTCCTTGGGTGCGACAAACCCAGTGAGCGTGGGTAATGCGAGCTCGAGGCAATGACTAATGAGCTCCGGAAGTGGTTCAACCCCACCGTGCACTCAGGTGTGTTGCCAAAAGTGCTCGAAAAATGCTTAAACTAGATCGCTCGCTAGTTCGGAAACTAGTTCGCGACGAGCGATCGCCCACTTGTAGATAAGCCTACATCGGTAGCGGAGAATCCGGTGCTGAAGACCAAGGAGGTGCCGACATACATAAATCTTCAGTGAATTCACATTTCCCAACCGATCGAGATGGCAGCTCACCCCAGAAGGAACGTCAACCCTTGGATTTAAGAGATGCACTGACGACACCAACGCTGGTGCAGGAACTCGAGAGACGGAATGTAATCTAGAAACTTGTTCTCAAGCCTGATGAAAGTCGCGGGTATTGGCGACTGTATCCCCAGAAGACATTCCGACAAACGATTGTACACGGCTCTGTGAACGACCAGCGCACCAAGATCCTCATGGACTCAGGTGCTGAAGTATCGATTATAGATTCAACCTATGCGCGTAAGGTTGGGACGACCATCGACACGAAAAAAACGCTGGACTGCCAAGGTGTCGGAGGAGAACTGTTCAAAACAGACGGACTTGCCAAAGTAAAAATTACCCTAGCCGGAGAATTGGCATATGAGTTCAGCCTCTGGGTAGGAAGATTGGACAACACTGAGCTAATACTAGGCACGGATTTCATGACTCCAGCCGGAGTCAGACTGGATCTGGCGGACGGCTCCGCATGCATGCCGAACAAGGTCAGGCTGAGATTTGAAGATAGGCGCTAGCTTTTTTTCGGAGACCGAGCCAGGGAAGTCTCCGACCCGGAGAGTGTCCATCTGGAGCCTGGTCAGTATCACTATGTGAAGACCCACCAGACGGACAAGCAGAAGCTCTGACTTCGCAGTGGAAACGGATGCGTAACCACGGCAGTGACGGGATTCAGGAATCAGTACTCAGGAATTCAAGTCACGAACATATCGGATCACTCAGTCTTCTCACAGCCAAGGACACCGGTGGGAATGTGGATAAGCGGGAACAACATCCCCAGAAAGCCAGGTTTTGTGTCGGTAGGGTCTCGCCGATATGCCGAATGGCAAACGCTGGCCGAAGAGACCACCTCTGACCCAATCATCGTTGAACGACGAAGCCGGGAGGACGAAGAATTTAACGCCAAACTACCGCCGGCCGTTGTCAAACCAGATTATCCCACGCCCACAAAGATCCTGTGACGGTCGATAATGAAGGATGCGGAAACCGTCACGATCCAAAGTGACAGTGCTAACTCGCACGACTCTGACGAAGTGCACAAAGAGATGGTTCATAATGTGCCCAAGGTACGCCGCGTGTCATTCCTTCCGGACCTAGCGAAGAATGTCGAAATCGACAGGCTCCTTCGAGACTTCAAGCTCTATAAGGGGCGGGTTTATGATTATTGGGATCTGGAAGTATCGGACGCGAATATAGCCATAATGGCACTGTCCACGGAGATCTGCGATTAACAAGAGCATTTGGAGTTTGCGGGCAAATGGACATCAGGTCTCCTGGATTCCATCATTTGCAACAATGAAGTACACGCCACAAACGATGCATTTACTTGCGAAGCACGCCGCCTGGAATCTAGGATCAATTGCCTGAAAGAAAAGCCGAACCCAAGTCGTCAAGATTCCAAAGACACAATAGAAGCGCTTGCAGGAGGAATGAAAGGACTTGAAGCAAACATTTGATGCTGGAAGCTCCGAGTGATGACCAGGTCAATCGGATTCGGATCAACATAAAATGCACCGTCGGATTCATCCGAGTTCATGATGGTTCGAAAAGCACCAGAGGAGGTTGCTTTCCCGAACATTGAAGATTGGAGGGAACCCAATGCTGGGAATACCGGACTGGAGTGCCAGGTTGAAATGCAGGAGTTTGAAGTGACCAAAGAGGAGAGCCCGGACATGGAATGGATTCTCTATCAACAGGACCAGACGTGTATTATGAATGTGACGAAAGCGGCTGATCTAAACCTGGACCAGAGCGACCTGGACGAAACGGTCTTCATCCGCGAAGGTGCAACGTTGGAGGCGGAATCCCTGGAAGGAGATCTGGCGATGATACCAGAACCTTCAGAGGAAGGAGGACCTGCAACGAGGGACGATTTGATGATCGGAGATCCGAATGTCAACACTACCGAAGAAATCGAACGGATGAAGATATAATCTGGAAATATCCCATCTCTGCATGAGCAAAGGCAATGCGCTGCCACCAGCCGCTAAAGGCGCTGTGTGCGACATCGACGTTCAAGGGGCGAAACCTATTGCCCAGAATGCACGCAAGTTGCCACCAGAAGCGATAGAAAAGGTGTTCAAGCTTTTGAAAGGCCTCCTTAGGGCCGAGATTATCCAAGTCGAGTCACCCTGGGCTTCACCTATTGTGGTGGTGGTATAGAAGAACGGGATTGACACCAGACTCTACATCGACTATAGGAAGGTAAACGAACTTACCAAGTTGATGATATACCCGATACCGCTGGTAACTGACTTGCTAGAGAATCCGGACAAGATGCTGTTGTTCTGTTCACTCGATATGGCCAGCGGATTCTGGGTGGTTCAGATGACACCACCCCAAAATGCAATCTCAGCTCTTGTAACGTCTTTGGTCTTGTCGAATGGATATGCATGCCGTTTGGGTTGAGAAACGCTCCACAAATTTACCAGAGGCTGATCGACAACGACCTCTATGGTTTTCTAAAGTTGCGGTCCACGGAGCAAACAAGGCGTCGGGAAGCACAAATTGGTGGACCTTCAGACGACGCAAAGAAGCTAAAAACAATCCACAACACCAACGGAGAATGTGATTCTATGAGCGTGAACGCCATCAGGGAAGACATACAGACACCGTGTGAGACCAAGGATAAAACGAATCAGGGATCTGGTGCAGAATCAAACCCCGAAAAAGAATCCAGAACAAAGGGTAAATCAGACCGTGATTTGGACAACAGGTCAACGGCAGGAAAAGAATCTGGCATGGAGAATTTGATTCGGCCGTCGCAACCGGTACAAGTGACGAATCAACAAATCACACCTGCTCGACACGCACCAGGAAATGCACTCGAGCCTCCGCTAACCGAGGAAAATAAGTCGGAATCCGAGCGGGAAGATGTGTTCAAGACTGGTGTCCCTGAAGATGTCGACCGGGAATCCGTATTGAAAAGGCGGTCGTATATCGATGACATACTCTTCGGCGGGCGAACTTAGAACGAACTCAGCAACCGCTTGGGATTGTTGATGCAAGCATGCAATGAATGGGGGATTTCCGTCAGTATCCGTAAGAGCAAGTTCGGGGTGAGAACCGTAGAATACCTGGGTCCTAAAGTCAGCGCGGAAGGATTGCAAAATTATCCAAAGAATCTGGACGCGCTTCGGAATCTGGCGTTCGAATTCGCTGAAGGGTGTTCAGTCATTCTTGGGATCCCTGAACTACTATAACAAGTTCGTGGAAAATTTAAAGTGTACGCCGCCGCGTTATATGAGTTGAACGAACAAGACTTCTCCAGGCCTAAACTCGACCGAAGCACACACCTGGCAGCAGCGAAGACAGCTTTCGAAGTACTGAAGAAGAAATTGACTGAAGCCCCAACATTGTACCACTTCGACAATGAAAAAGAAGCCGTCATCATCGTGTATGCCAATGACTGCGAGATATCTGGAGCCTTGATGCAAGAGCATGATGGGATTCTCTTACCGGTCCGCTATGCAGGACAATTGTTGAAAGACCCAGAAACGCGGTATGCCACGGTTGAGAAGGAGATTCTAGCTCTTCTCAGGGTCTTGCATAGCTGCTACAGCACGTTAGTCGGACATCGAATCAGAGTAATCACAAGGCACTCAACTCTGGCGTGGTTGTTCAAATCAAGCGGGCTGCATGGCAGGCCGCAGCAATGGGTAACGATATTGTCTCCATAAAATCTGGTAGTGCAGAAAGCGAAGAAAGAAGAAGACGATTTATGCGGCTTGATCGCCGCAAGTTTGACTCCACGGGAAATGGTAGACTCAGCCCTGGACGAGATTCGACCGGCGAAGTCAATGCCAGAAGGAGTAACTCAACACCCGATTCCCACCTTAGAACCTGGAAAACATGGACATTTCGTGTCGTTTGACGGATCAACTAAACCAAATCGGGGAGGAGGAAGCTGTGGGGCAGTATTGTGGGGATTCCCAGGTTGGGAAGTAGTGGATGCCATAACAGACTACTTCGAGGACTCGACAGTGAATGAAGCTGAATACCGAGGACTAATATCTGCAGTCGAGTTGGCCACACGTCATGCTATTCGGAACCTCATCTTAGCGGGGACTCCAGGATTATCATTCAACAGATGAGAGGCGAGATTGAATGTCGCACTCCAGGATTGAAGCTCTGCATGGCTTAAGCCAAACGGCTTCTAAATTCCTTAGAATCAACAACTCTAGCGCAAGTAAGACGAGAGTTCAATGCCTCTGCAGATTATATCACAGGGAAAGCCATGCAACGAAACGCAGGAGGAGCGGTCGGGCCAGAAGAATTTGAAGACATCCAGTCACTGAACCGTTTGATGGAAGTACTCAGCCCAAAAAAACTATTGGAAGAAGACGAGAGTCCCAAAGATCCATCCCAGGTCGTGGCTGTATCCACAAGGATCTCAGATGAACCGATGTCTCGACCAAAACGCCTCACTAGGCGGACGACTCAAGACGTCCTCGATGTCCAAGGTATCAGACTGCAGAGGCTACGGATTGCTCAAGACGAAGACCTTGATCCGTGGTGAATGAAGCAATATTTCAGAGGGAATCTGGCTGCCTTGACCCAAGAAGACTGCAAACAGCTTCAAAAGACCGCAGATTCTTTTGAACTTGGAAATGATGACCTCTTGTATTATGTGGGAATGCAAAGACGGCCGCATCCAGACGGGGAGGGTCCTCAGATGAGTGTAGTTTTGCCGTCCACATTGCAGCAGGAAGTTCTCCACCATTACCACACTAGTTTGGTCGGCGGTCATCAGGGAATCAGCCGAACCTTTGCGAGACTGACCGCAAGATTCTATTGGAAAAACATGTTCAGGTCGGTCCAAAAATTCATAAAAACTTGCGTAGACTGTGAGACTGAAAAGGGGGAACCCAGAACTCGTAGTCGATCACCAGGGAGTATCCAAGCCTCATATCCTTTTCAGGTTCTAGGCTTGGACCATATCCCATCAATGCCGAAGTCGAAACGAGGGAACACGGAACTCTTGATATGGGTAGACCAACATACAGGATTTGTGATAGTCTCCACCAACGCAGGGTGAGATGCACAGACCATCGCGGAATCGTACGAGAAGAGTGTGTTTCGCAGATTCGGGGCCAGTGAAGTCATTCGGCATGACAGGAACCTGAGCGCACCCACCATATTGTAGTCCCGGCTGACCTCACCGAGAAAGAGGAAAAAAGGCAAAGATGACATCCAAGGCTAGGACTTCAAGAAAAGCTCAGAAGTAACCGGCACTCCAACCGGAAGCCGGGTAAGTGGGTGGCTGCGCTACTGGCCCTTCTGGAATCTGGCGTTGTAGATGTCGATACTCTCTTGGATCCTTCGTTCTTCCCGTTGCTTAAGAATCCGCTACTCTGCGTGCCCCGTGTCCCCACTGAGCAAGTCTAGACAACATCGTCCAGGAGATTGAACCCAGCATCTTAATGCCTTTATTACTTTCGCCATCCTGAGCTCCACATCTCGGCGTATCCGCCTGTGACTTCACGCATCCGCGACAAGTTCCCTCTCACCGGTAAGCGCTTTCCTGTCCCATCCTCATACCGAAGGCGCTTGCTAATTTAACTTCACTTCCGTAAGCCTGTACGCGACACCGATTGAGTTCTCATTATTGTCATGAGAGTAGCTGATCAAGCGCTGCAGTAGTCACAGATCGATACTTTTGGTGGGCATTGTTTTCAGCTATTCGTTTAACATCATATGGTTGTTCCTGTTTCACTCTCCCTTCGTGACTGCTGGTCACGGCCGACCAAGATGTATTCGATTTCAATGCACCATTTCAACTAAGATCAAAACTCTCCTCACACCATGTCGTAACGGTACGTGTGTACTTAATCCTCCATATTAGGGTGAACCTCCATATATTCACCTATAGGCTCTCACCTTGATATATATTCGCCAGATACCAGATTCCATCCCTCATGATTCGTTCCTCCAGATTCAGATCAATATCCCCACTGCTAAATTCCATTCAGTAATCCGATCGCCCTCGCAGATTCCACATTTCAGCCTGAGCTCACTTCCAAGATTCAGCCGCAATCACACAATCGATTTGGTTGCCTCGACCAGATTATTCAGCTCTTGCCCCGACTAGAGCCTAGGTTCAATTTCTTCGGGTTCATAATCGGACTCCATGACATGGAATCTGCCAATTACTTTAGCCCTTTGTCCGAAATCATAGATCAATCCGCCGCAGTTCAGGTTCGACTCGCTGACCCAATCTGGCTGCTCATAGCCTTCCATTCGACAAGATACCCGAATTCTCCTTCCTCCAGGTAGTTTTCGATCCCTCTTGTCTGATACCCGGTGACTTCGTATTCGCCGGATTCATGATCAGGCTCCCAGCTGTCCTCCGGCAGGAGGGACTCATCGAAATCTAGACGAGTCTCCTCAGGGACTCGTGATGTTACAGAAGGCCTGGATTCGAATTCTTGGCGTGGTTTCAATCTCGCCACGTGCACAATTGGGAAGAACTTGCAAAAAATCGGCGTTTTTTAGCTCAAGTCTGACACGAAATCTCAAATCTTGGACGCCTCCCGGAACGGGCTATGCCAGAGGTGAGCGAGCTTCCTTAAATATCCGGGCCTGACTCTGTTGATGTATAACCACACCTGTGCACCTTCCTTGATGGCAATAGAATCCACTTGACTCGCTTAGTTTGCCAAATTCATGCGTTCATTCATGGCTTTCTTCAGCAGTTGATTTAGCAGCGACCTGACATATTTATATTGTCGCTGAATCAGATTCCTCCACCTCGTGGCGTTAATGGACTTGATTCCAGAGTCATAAGCGATATCATGGCTTCCAGAGTCGTCATTGGATCCCAACCATGCATGAGGAAAAACGGCGTCTCCATCCTGGCTCGGTTATATGCTGTGTTCAATGAGAAGACCAAGCGCTCGGCGTAATCGTCCCAGTCTCGCTGGTCCTCATCTTGGACTACATTTTGATGGCTCGAGTAATCGTATGAACCATTCGTCCCGTCATACCATTAGCTTGCGGTCTGTACGCCAGGGTTGTTCGACTCTGCTGGCCGATGATCCGGTTGAACTGTCTGAAGACTTCAGACATGAATCCCCAATAGCATTGCGAGGAAGACCTAACGTGACCCTTATAGCGGTCCCAAAAGCTCTCCAGGTCAGCGTTACTTCCCGTCGCTCGACTGGTGAAGGGCATAGCAGGCCCGACAGCTTGGTCCAGCAGCTTTCCCAAAGTGTCCCATGGCGCATGGCGCTTGTAAAAGCTCTCAACGTCACTGAAAGGGCCATAACCCAGCTAGAATCTTTTTGACGAAGATTTGGCAATTGCCATGGGCTCCTCAAAGAAGTACGGGATTTTATGAATCATGGTCAACAGTTTTACCTCGGTGCTGGGTCGTTCTTGGCCTGACGGAGGTCCGAAAGGCTAAACACCCTTGTCGAACTGACGGTATCGGTCGTCCGCAGTTCCGATAGATGAAGGCGCTGGAGTCATTGCAATAGGTGCGAAAGGAGAACTTGCCACAGAAGAGATCGAGCGCAGAGAGAATTGAAGCAGCGCTAAAGGGAATTGAGTGCAGCGGCACTCATGGCCAAGCAGTTCGAGGTGGATAAACTGAGTTACAACCAGTCGAAGCTGCTAAGGAAGGCGCTGGCACAAAAAGCCCACGAGTTAGTCAACGGCCTGGAGAGGAACGCAGCGAGAGCCCTGCGGGCTCGTCAGAGTGAAGAGAAGCAGCAAACGGCACCGACTACACGTACTCCGACGGTGTACGCCACGGTGAAAGCTGCTGTCGTCCGGAAGGCAGCGCCAGCGGCAAAATCGAAATTCAACGAACAGAAGCGAGCGGTTGCACAAGACGGGCTCCCAACCGCTACTGAATGGACCCGCGGACCGCAACGATCAGTCAAACTGGACTCGTGCGCTCGTTACATCATCGCTGTAGCCTCACGGAAGGCATGCGGACAGCCACTGAAGACCGCGCCGCCGGTGGATGCGATAGAAGGAATCGTTGGGTTACGTTTGCCAGTCGAAGGGATGTGGAGGTTCCGTTTAACCAAACACTACGATCAAGAGCTCGATATCGATGCACTGATGGTGCCACAAGTCCACGACGCGTTCGTAATTGGAGTTGATTTCATGGTCAAGAAGGCAGCTAACATATATCGAAACCAGCGAGCTTTCGTGGACAGAAGACGACGCGCTACATATCATGCCGTTTATGACGTGGGAAGCAGAGTCAGAACGACGAACAGGCCAAGCCACGTCTGCCATTTTACTGCATTAAGTCTGGCTGACTTAATGCAGTAAAATGGCAGACGTGGCCGTCACAGAAGTAAAAGTGGCCGTCAGCGCGGAAGATGGAGAAAAAGGAGTGTTCGTTCCAGTGCCGCGTGAAGACCAGCTTCTTATAGCGGCCACGCTTGCTGTCGCCTTAGCGGGAAGGTATTACAGTGCCCATTATCAACGCAATCGGAGAATCTAGGACTCTGCCCTCCAAGTCGATACTCAGCACATGGATACCGAAGGATGCCGACTTCGCAGTCCTAGAATTGAATCAACAGCTCGACAACGAAGCTGTAACCAAGTGGTTGGACCAGCTCTAAGAAGAACGAAGAGCTGAGCGTGATGACTGCAGGAGTCAGTCGCAATCGGCTAGCGCTGATGGCACGGTGCGGCCAGCTTTGAAGATCGGCGCACTTGAGGAGAAGCAGAGGAAACAAGTGGAGCGGCTGTTGGAGAGTTACCGGGGCCTAACGGAAGTTCGCACCAGCTGCCCAGCCATGATGAAGACCGGGTGGAGCACACGATCGACACGGGACTACACGCTCCGATGTGGCTGCCGCGGCGACGACAGGGGTAAGCCGAGCAAGCTGTCATCGCTGAAAACGTGGCTACAATGTTGAAAGACGGTGTCATTGACGAAGGCAACGGAGCGTGGGGCTTCCCAATCATGCTCGTCAAAAAGAAGGACGGGCAGATTCGGTTCTGCATAGACTATCGTGCGCTCAATTCTGCCACCAAAAAGGACTACTATCCGCTGCCACGGATTGGTGAGACGTTGGAAGTGCTGGGCGGTGCTATGTTGTTCAGCACGCTCGACCTCAAAGCCGGTTATTGGCAGATACCAGTTCGTGAACAAGACAAAGACAAAACAGGGTTTCTAACGCGAGATGGGCTCTATCGCTTTCAAAGAATGCCGTTAGGACTCGTGACCGCACCAGAAACTTTCCAGCGTGTGATGGACTGAGTGTTGCGGGGCCTGACATGGCAGATGTGCTTGGTGTATCTAAATGACATAATCATCTATACTAAGGGTGGATTCTCATGCCACATGGTAGAGCCAGCCACGGTGTTGGAGCGGCTATCTCAAGCCGGTCTGAGTCTCAACATCAAGAAGTGTACTTTCGCTACAGACAACATCGAATATCTGGGACATCATATATCGCCGGACGGTATCCGACCTCAAAAGCGCTTAGTGAAGGCGATCAGTGACTTTCGCACTCCACCGGACGCGGTAGAGACCAAGAGATTCGTACACATGGCCAGGTTTTACCGTCGATTCGTACCTCAATTCGGTACCATGGTGGCACCACTTACGAAGCTGTTGCGCAAGTCTGTCGAATGGGAGTGGAAACGCGAACAAGACTAAGTGTTTGAAGAAATCAAGAAGATCCTGAGTACCAAACCCGTGCTCCGATATCCGGACTTTACGAAGCCTTACCACTAAGCGACAGACGCCTCTATGGTTGGTTTGGGAGCGTGCTTGATGTAAGATCACGGCGACACGGAAGCGAAGTATGGTGTGACAGAGCTCGAGTGCTACGCGGTCATCTCGGCCATCAAGCTTTTTCGCCCGTACTTATATGGCCGGCGATTTGTGGTCGTCACGGACCACTCAGCATTAAAATGGCTCATGACGTCGACTAATTTAGCAGGGAAACTCCATCGATGGGCAATCAGCCTACAGGAATACGACTTTGCAGTGGAATACCGGCCCGGCAATGAGAATGTCGTGGCCGATGCGCTCTCGCGCGCACCAGATCTGTATGCGCACGGGCAGGAGCGGCAGCTGTCCAACAGCCAGATTAAGTACGCACGGAAGAGAAGCGGGATGGTACGCGACCTTCAAATGGCTCAGCAGTACCGTGGAAAACGAATCAAAATGCGCCAGGACCTCGTCGTAATTGAGTATCCCGAGAGTGACCGAATAGTGATGCCAAAAGACCTGTGGCCGATGGCCTTCGCGAACGCCCACGACTCGGTGTGGGCGGGTCATTTGAGAGCACCACAGACGCACGCAGCATGGCAGTCAGCTACTGGTGGCCGACGATGCGAAGAATGGTGGACCAGTAGGTGCGTTGCTGTCGTGACTGCATCAGCCGCAAACCCAAGCCGAAACAAGTTATTCCGCCGCTGCGGAGTGTGCGAGTTGGCGAGATCGGCGATCGATTGTCTCTCGACGTTGCTGATCCGCTACCTGTAACGTCTGCTGGCAATCGCTACGTGATAGCAGCTATAGTGTATGTTAGCCGCTACGCTGTGGTCGTACCAGTACACAGCCACAACGCGAAGGACATCGCTACGTTCATCATGAAAGAAAAATAGTCCTTAAGCATGGACCTATGAGAGAGTGACCGATGGTGCTCCGGAGATGGTCGGAAGAGGCCTCGATGCTATGGTGCACCTGCTGCAGGCCCATCAGAAGAATCCTGTTCCTTATCGGCCGATTTGCTGGGCTTAGTGGAAAGATTCCATCGAACGTGAAAGGACATGGTAGGCATCTCTGTCGATGAGACGCAGAAGGATTGGGACCAGTGGTACCGATCGCAGTCTACGCCTACAACAGCGCGCAACTGACCCTACGACGCTGACGCCGAATGAACTAATGATGGGTCGGAGGCTACGCGCTCGGGACGAGTTACTGCTAGAACCACGGCGAGGAGAGATCGACAACGTACGCGAGTATTTGTTACACGCGTATGGTTGTCCAGAATCTAGCGGCTATCGAAGTGGCGAAAGCGGCTATCGAAGTGGCGAAAGCGGCTATCGAACGAGAACAGGCACGGCAGGCGAAGTATTATGATCGAATGGTACGACATCGTACAACGTTCCGGCCTGGCGCGGGTGTTTTGCCCACCACTGAGACGCAGTATCACGAAGCCGGCTCACCGCTGGCAGGGTCCGGCGTGGATCTTGGAGTCCGCCGGTTATGACAACGTTCTGATCGAGATGTACGAGACTGGGCACCGAAGTATCGCCCACTGCTCGTTCCTGATCAGCTACTTCTATCCAGACCACTTGAGAGAGGAAGTGGCTCGAGACACGATCGTGGAGTTGGAAAAGGAAGAAGCCAGCAGGCGTAGTGTCGAGTACGTACCGCAGACGCTGCAGCGAAGACGTGAACCAGTCGAGGGGAGAGCGACTCTGACTCTTCTACGAGCTCGAGCGACGACCAGGAGAACGAAGTAACCATAGTGACGAGAGAAATACCCCATGAACGAAGCTTGAAGGCGACATCCCGTGGAAAGAGTAAGACGAACGAGATGTTGACGACGCCGGCCAGAGGCAGGCGGAAAGTAAATGGAAATAGCAAAGCAGCACGTCAGGATGAGGCCGACGAAGACGATGAATGAGTGGAGCAGTCCCGTCTGCGAGAAGCAGCGGCACACACCGAACGATACGATCGCAGAGCGACAGCGCGACGAGCAAGAGAGCTGGACTTAATTATAGGGACAGACGCTGGAGAACCGGAGCGGGATGACAATGAAGCAGAACTACGCCCGACCGAAGCCACGGCCGCTATTGTTGGGGTCGTGAACGGGAAGGAATCTGAACCGCCGGTGCAAGATCGTGTAGCGCTGTGGGCTGCGCGGAAGGAGCAACAGCAACGGTATAAGAACGAGGAAGCGCGTATCCGAGTATCGCTACAACCGAACCTGCGACGACATCATCATTAGGATGCGAAGCTATCTACTGTGAAGAAACGGGCCAAGAGACATTGAATCGTACCGTACAGCAGAAGCTAGCAGAGGACGAGGACGTGCGCCATCTGGACCAATGATGTTCACGGAAGTGCGAAGGCGAAGACGAATGAACCGGATAGGCCTCGAGATCGAAGTGGAATGGCGACCTCGACCTACCGAGAAGGATCCACGACCAACCACGAGAAGACAATTTTTGTCGCTGTTCGACTATAAAAATCTATGGAGGCTACGTCGCGTCGAGGACGCAGCTTCTGGGGAGGACGAGTAATGGCTTGGAAATCTTATTCCATAGCCGATCAGCGATGATCGCAGTGATGCGCTTCGTCGGCTGCGGATGGACATGGACGTGATACGAGACCAGAGAAGTTAGCAGGAAGTCAGCTTGGAGTCGACTCTTAGCAGACGAACCGGACGAGGTTTGCCGAGCAACATAGGAGCCTACGGTGCTGGAGAGCGCGTAAGAGCAACAGCAAAGAAAGAAGAAGGGAGCCTACGATCCCGTCTGCTAAATGAGAGGCCCGGAGGCCTCGCGAAAGAGAACAAGCGCACGAAGTGGAAGAAACACAAGGAGGAGCCGAGCAGGTATCGGCCGTGGTAGCTGTCGCTACCCAAGACCAGCGCTAGCGTAGACCGGCGCATCGTAATACTCATGGATGAGTCGGGCACGGAGGTCGGCCTCGTTGGGAACCACCGCACTTGGATCGTCGAACCTGTCAATATAGTAAGTCAAAGCATCACCATCGAGAACATAACGATGAAGCTGAGCCTGCCATTGTCGTAATAGACGATTGCGTGGCGCATCGGTTCGAGAGCGGAGATGATCAATAAACGACAAGTGGTCCGAATCGGCGTTGTATGCGTTAATCAGCTACTGGTATATCCTATGATGGAAGACCTCCACGCCGTGTTGACGCACCCCCCTATGATGGG
>JAADVW010000409.1:0-30760 GCA_023335875.1 Elongisporangium prolatum
TCCTTCGCGACTCAGGAAATGGTTTTCCTTACTCCTTCGGACTTGAACCCCCAACGATTATGTTTTCGCTGAATATCAGATAATATCACGCACACAAAAGGTTCGCTACGCACAGCGATACGGGATGTGCAATTACAAGCTACACTAGTTGCCAGGAGCCGAATGTAGCCATGAATACGACAAGACCTACCCGGGTTGGGTGCCAGACTTACACAACAGAATTCGCATCGCCTCACACTCCACATTGATCTTTCATTCATATACGTATCACTCGTCGCAACGATCTCTGTCAGTCAACTGCAAACTGAATTCAACTGCACTGGTGTGCACGGGTCGGTTCTGATGCAGTGGGCCCATCCTGGCTTCCACGCACAATTCTGCGTTTAGATAACTATTGATCCCCTCTCCTTGGTATTGCGTTGCATTTTCAATGAAGTCGTCGATATCATGTAAATTGTTGCTGTACAGCACCATTTTCACGAGCTTATGGCTAACTGGTACTGTCTTTAAGTGGTCGATTGTCACTCGACTTTGGTGTCCTGTATGGTCCTCGTCGTCTTTGCTGTTGCTGCTGCAGTGTCGTCAATGCTTCGTCCCAAACAGCCGATAGATTCTGCTAATCTATTCAAGACACCACACATCAAGTCATTCGTTCGACTCTTGGTAGCTCACAGTACTCAACTACCTATTTAGTAGTATAGTAATCAAAACAGGTCTCCTTACTATTCGTCCCACACAAATTGATTAGAAATGACCTACCCTAAGTGGAGCCCAAGTTGGAGCTTCCTAGTTTCTCTCCGCAGAGTGCAGTAATTGTGGGTGCTGACGACTTTCTTCAACCGATCGTTCTCTTTTCTCATCAGCGACAGCACAAGAACAACAGCAAGGAGTGAATTTTCAGTATTGTAGAATTAGAAATATGAGTGTTGTATTGTAGTGTGCAAACAAGTTGGCGTTCTTGTCGTGTTTCTCTAATCTCTGCGGTCAAGAAACAAGCTCGTCATGGACTAATTTCTGGCCGTTTCAGGTGCAGTTTAATTCTTGCGACACAATCCGTCCCATCTAATCTGCACACAAAGTATTCATTTCGTGAGGTAATCTACGCCCCAATGGTCGAATCCACTTCGCGCATCGGCTGGCTCTCTATCCCCAATCCGCTTCCCCACCCGCTTTGCAGTGGTGTTTTCCAGTTCTGATTTCTCCATCCAGTAACCATGAGCTCCCCTCCGCCTCAAACGCTCCTCTCTTCTTCCTCTCCGCTCCGCTCGCCTCCGCTCCTCTCGTACCAGGAGGACGAGAGACCCAAAGCGCCGCGTCGGAGGAAGATCTTCCTGGCGATCGGTCTTCTGGTTGTGCTCGGTGCTGCCGCCGCCGTCGTCGCCGTCACGACCTCAAGCTCCAGCTCCAGCACGTCCACGAGCGATGCGGCGGCGAATTCAGGCGGCAGCTCCGCCGGGTCCAACGCCAGCGGCACTAGCGGCACCTCGAGCGCCAATGTCTCGGACAGCTCTCTTCTGCTCTCGAGCTCCAGTGGTTCCGGCTCGGCTGCTTCCAACGAACCCACGAGCGACCCCGAGACGAGTACGCACAGCACCCGAGTCTGTGGCAATGGTGATGACACTGACGCTGATGCTTTGTATGTCCACAGTCAAGAAGGCGTTCTCGATGCTGGCCATTGGCGACTGGGGCGCCACGACGGACAAGCCTGGCTCGTGCTGCAACAAGTACCGCAAGACCGCGAACGACTCGCTTGAGATCAAGATCGACTACTGGGCGCAGATCAACGTGGCTGAAATCCTGGCGCAGTCCGCTGCGGCCAACACACCGCTGCGGATCATCGGCCATGGCGACAACATCTACTGGAACGGCGCTGGCCCCGAGGACATTGACTACCGCATGGAGACGACCTTTGAGTCGGTCTATGACCAGCCAGCGTTGGACGGCATCCCGTGGATCAACGTCGTGGGCAACCACGACTACGGCGGCTCAGAGTACATCTGTGGCGACAAGGACTACAACTTCCGCGAGTGCAAGGACAAGGCCGAGCTGCTCGAGTACCTCAACAAGAAGTTCTCTCTGCAACAGGAGTACAAGAGCCCGAACGGCGACAGATGGCAGCTGCGTGACCACTACTACGTCGAGTCTGTCGAGCAGGACGGTGTCTCGGTCGATATTTTCAACGTGGACACCAACTTTGCAGACTCGCACGGCGCCATGCAGATCTGCTGCCAGTGCTACGGCTACGTCAAGAAGAAAGGACTGAGCGAGGAAGAGACCACAGCGCTAGGCAAGACCTGCAACGATGTGATCCCGGGCAACGAGCTATGCGCCGGCGGCGACAGAGACCTGTACAACGCCTGCGCTGACACGATCAAGGAGTGGTGGGACGACTCGATGACGCAGGTGCAGAAGGACCTCAAGGCCTCCAAGGCCACGTGGAAGATCATCAACTCGCACTACTCGCCGCACTTCCACATGAGCGAGGACAAGATGAAGCAGTGGTACCAGATCACCAAGGACGGCGGTGTGCACGTCTGGCTTAACGGCCACACGCACGGCTTCAACCACGACGTCAGCAAATGGGGTACGCACTTTTACGAGAACGGCGGCGGCGGCGGTATCCAAAGCGAGACGTCGGGCCAGCCGCCTGAGGTCGCAGAGAAGTACGTGGACCACGCCTGGATCGCCGCGGGCAACCCGTACGGCTTCTTCGAGCTGCACTTTTCCAAGGACTGGCTGCGCACCGAGTTCGTGACCTTTGACGACAAGTGGACATTCAGCAAGAAGGAGACCGAGATCGTCAAGGGCGGCTACAAGAAGGGCCACTGCTGGCACGTGCCCGTGACCGTCGGAGCCGGACGCGAGTGCTCCTCGAGCCCGGCCGGCACTGTGGCCGCCGCGGCCACATAAAGCGGTCTCGTATTTATCGTCCATCGCTGTACTGTGCTGTCGACTTAATGCACAAGATTTATAGATCCTTCTTATGCTGGCCAATACTAAAAGCCGATCCTCCTCATGACCTGGACTAGGACTGCTGTAGGCGGCTACATACAAATGCCAAAGTGCTTTATCGCACAGAGCTACTACATCGACAAGCGCTCGGGAGCTGGTGCTTGAAGGCTGCATCATCATCCAACAGAGGTTATACCAAATCTACGTCTTGCTGCTCATAGCTATTGCACTCCGTCATGGATTTTGAAATGCTCACGCTCAATCGCTAAGCGGATGGATAACAGCGGACTGGACGTCCACTGACGCATTAGCACTTGACGCGAGACGAAAGCAACGCCACACTTAAAGGCGGAGGGTTCTCAGACGTCTGAAACAACTCTGGATACAAAATCCAGAGAATGACTGTCTTAAATAAGGCAAAAAGGGTGACTCCTGCTACAGTGCCGAGTCCTGGAGGTCGTGGACGACGTCAGGATCATCCACAGTGACTGGGACCGTCGCTTGTTCGCCTGTACGTTCTTGTGTATGGCTCTTATGCTTGACTGACTTCTCTTGGCTGCTATCGTCCAGCTCAATGGGCTGGTCCATGACGCCGGACTGCAGTTGCTTGGTCTGTCGTAGCTCCAATTTCAGACTCTCCACTTCATTCTCAAGCCATGCGACCTGCTGAGCCAGCCGCTCTTTCTCTGCCATCGTCTGCGCTACGTAGGCTTCCGCCTGTGCTCGCAGATCCGCGCGATCACGTTCCAGCGCCTGCTTGAGCTGCATCTCGACGTTGTACACGTACTCCTTGGCCTCGCACAGGAGACTAGCGTGCACGCGGCCGAACTCTGCGATGCGCTTGAGCTGTTCATCTACAGATTAACAACGTCAGTGTCTAGATCAGTACCATTTTTGCTGGATAGATTATGCGCAAGCAACGTCGTACTCGTGTAATGGTCTTCGATCTGCAGCCGCACCTGCTGCTTCCAGGCCTCTAGCTCCTGCCGGGTGACTATCATAGTCTCCTTCGCTCTATGGCTCTGTGTATCTTGCACCGGCTCATTGGCAGTGTCATCCTGTGCGTTGTTACTATCGCCGGCGTCGTCGCCTTTCCGCTGCTCCTCGTCCGAGCGAAGGTCGTCGACTTCATCGTGACTCGTGCTGGGCGACGGCAGACCGAGATCCTCGCTGCGCAGAGTCAGCAATGGAGCAAGCGGTAGTGACGACATCGGCTCTGCTGCTGCTGTGGCTACCGGACAGGAAGCTGCAGCTTGATCAGTGGCCGCAGAGCCCTGTAGCTGCTGGACGGACTCCGTCGGAGCTGCTGGCGCCAGCGACACTGAATTATTGGAGACCGCCAGCGGATCCGCCAGTAGCGACCGCTCCATCGGACCCAGAGATGGAGCGGGCGGCGGCGGTCCGTCCACGAAGAAGTAGCGCGCGCCCACCCGCCTTCGCGGCCGCTCGGATTTGGTGCGACCCATACTGGATTACAGTGATTTAAGCTGGGGGTCATTCCATGCATGAAACCAAAAAGCTCACCGTGTTTTGACACATGTGAATGCGAACTTAAGCGAACTTTAGAGTTGCCCCGCACCTAATAGTCACGATTTTCTTCAGAGTGACTATTAGGTGCGACACTTTTGTGCGTCGAACCTCGCAGCACAATTCCGAGGACTTTATAGTTGAAATCGCTGGCGCAATCGTGAAAAGTAAGTTGAGGTCTGAAATTTCTTCATAGTCCGAAAAACGTAGAACCCTTACGCTTCACTGCAGTATCAATCGTCAATTAGAAGAACTGAGCCTCAAAGCGCTTATGAACTCTCGGAATACTAGTAAATATATTACGTTCAGAGTGAGTTCCTGATTCGAAATGCAAGTCGCATTTTTGCAAGAAGTCAGGGTCTTAGTGATTCTCAATCACTAGCAGTTGCCTCTCACCTTAATTAAGCTTAGAAATGTATCGCATTGTATTGCGAGTTGCGCACACGAAGTGGAAATCTGACATGTCACAGCTTCCTAATGGACGCTGATCGTGTTTACTGTCTGCCAATTGTGCACTATCAACAAAATCAACAATGTCCTGTCCCAAGCAGCAGGGAATAGGCTGGTCAGGTCATGAATTCATTACCAATTATAACGGAGTATGGTACGTGGATTTCGCTTTTATCTTGGCGACGGTTTAATTTTGTAGATTGAGCGAGTTCTTGCGTAGGTGATCGGGGATGGATGGATCGATGAGCTTGCTACCGTTCAACAACCATAACGCGGGCTGGCTTGAAGATCCCGTTTAATAGTGCTGTCTGCTCAATGGCTTTGCTTCAGCGAGAGCACCGCGACTGGCTGCATTCGCAACACGAGGGGCCGGGTAGTTTTGCTCCACTGCCAACATGTGGCGTTCATCGCCTCGAATACCGCCAGAGCGGTACGAAGCCTGCGCTAGCAGCTGCGGGTCGCCAATTTCCTTGGACTCCTCTCTGACGTATGCGCGGCCTTGAGAAGCGATCGGGCGGCCAACTTCCTGGCGAGAGTTCACACGTGCGCCGGCGTCGCTACTGGTACCGCGCTCCTGTCGTCCGGATCGCTATAATGCATCAAGACAAGGCGCATTTCGTAAGTAAGAAAGCCTCCAAAGTCCTAGGATGTAGCAGAACATACCAGGTTCAGCACTGTCCAGTCAAACATGCCGTCGAACTGGAAGCCCTTGCGGAAGAAGAGCTCCTTAAAAATCCGCTTGAGGTAGGAGTAGTCGGGCTTGTCATCGAAGCGAAGAGCGCGGCAGTACTCAAAGTAGGCGCGGAACTCGACCGGGTAGCCCTTGCAGAGCACTTCAATGGGCGTGTTCATCTTCTTCTCCATGATCCGCTCGTACTTCTGCTTCTTGGTGTTGGCCTTCAGTCCCTGCCACGGAAGACTGCCACGGATAAAGTACATGAACACGTAGCCGAGCGATTCCAGATCATCACGACGACTCTGTTCAATGCCCACGTGCGTGTTGATGGAGGCATAACGCGCCGTACCCGTGAGGTTCTTGTTCTCTCGGTACGGGATATGCTGGTGCGTCTTGGTGTCGCGGTATTTCTTGGCGAGACCAAAGTCAATGGCGTGCACGATCTGCGCACGCTTGCCTAGACCAATGAGGAAGTTATCCGGCTTAACATCGCGATGGATAAAGTTCTTCGAGTGGCAGTACTCGATACGACAGAGCAGCTGGTCAGCGATCATGAGCACAGTCTTGAGCTGGAAGCGACGACCGCAGTAGTTGAACAGATCCTCCAGCGAAGGGCCGAGCAGATCAATCACCATGACATTGTACTCGCCTTCCACACCAAACCAGCGCAGGTTGGGCAGCCCCACTAATACAAGACGAGCTGTTAGTGCCAAGACACAGCAACAAACCATGAGACTAGCAAACACGCACCACCGCCGTTGAGGATCTTGTAGACCTTGGACTCGTAGAGCAGCTGCGGGTGTTTGCTCTTGACTGACTCGAGCTTGATAGCCACTTCCTCGCCCGAGGTCATGTTAGTGCCGAGGTAACATTCGCCGAACGAGCCGCTGCCGATCTTGCGTCCGAGACGGAACTTCTTGCCGACGCGCAGGTCAAGTGAGCTCTCTCGTGGGTGGGACATGCTGCTACAGACTCAGTTAGCTCTCCATCGGGGCTCTGCAGGCGCATGGCGGCGTAGCGTTACCGTGGCGGAGGGGGAACTCGTGTCGAGTTTTAGCCAATAGAATCGCAGCAAAGCGACCTCGTGGTGTGGATATTCCAAAATGACCCGGTTCCTGCCGTCGGCGGTACGGGGAGAGTCATCATTCAGCCAGTTCCACCACATACGCCAGGGTTTACAATTACGTTTGAACCATATTTAATCCATTTGCAGAGGTTCGATGGGGTACATTGGAATACATTTCTTGAGTATAGGTTTACAACCTTTTTTATCCGATAATATCGAATTGAACAGGTAATTGGATTTAGAATCAAAAGAAAAGCCATTTTCATCGTTGCGCTGTATGGATCTCGTAGAGTTGCCAATCTCCACTTGATGGCATTCCCTGCCAACTTGTAGAAGGCCCGGTCTCATATCGAATGTAGTCGCTTGGCTCATAAGAGTTATAGACTTAGGCCACAACGTTTTCAAACGAATCCGCATCTTAGAATGCTGACTGCAATTGAAACGTCCTGCCAATAACTACTTACTCCGTCCCACAAGACAATCGACACTTTTGTTAGTGTGGCACACAAATTGTTTTATTTTTGCTCTGATTGGATAAAATAAAAAACGAGTCTTATGAGGATTTATTTTCGCGCTCAAAAATGTGCGGCAAGCTCCAAGCTCGCATGCACACGGCAGCACACGCATTCATCTTCGAAAATGGGACAGCAGCAAGGGGCAAGCGACCTCTCTCAAGCACAGAAACTTCGAATCCTGCATCGACTTGCAGAAGACAGCCTCAGGGGCGAGCTTCCGTACGGCGCAATTAATCGTGGCTAATATTTAGGCGAAACAGTAAATGTTTACCAGGCGTACCCTAAAATTGAGCTTTAATCTATTTCGAGTTTTCATTGGCTAAAATATTTCAAAAGTCGCTTATCATGCGAATCAAGGTGCCTTGTTTAACAGGTAATTGCTGAAAAGAAGGCATTTTAGCCAGTAGAAAGCAACGTACATCGATAAAGGAGATTGCTGTGATTTAAGTCGTGTACTGCTCAACTTAATCAGGAAAAATTGAAGACGCCGCGAAATTTTCTCGTAGCTTGTTGTAAAAATGGGTTGCGCGATGCACAGCATTTGCTTTATCGAACTTGTAAGCACACACAAGAAAATATGCACGTGTTCTCTGTGCTACCTGCTACCAGCTTTCTCATGGTTCTTTTAGGCCTACAATTGGCCTACTACTTTTTTAATTATTGATGGTTTTGCAGACTGTCGATTCTCTTGTAGGACGGAGGGAGTACTTACGCAGACTATCAAGTGCATTCTGCAAGAATGACGTTCAGATAAGCCCCTACAGTGGAACTTGCTCACGATTGTTGCCTAGCAACAGGCCTGCGACTTTTAAACTAACTTATCAAATGCAGCTTTAAGAAAAAGCCTTTCGTAACGTGGGGATCAAATGTCTACGCCTTCGATGTTTACGTTTATGATAAATCTCTACGTGTTAAAATGAGTCTGGTAAGATCACGTCCGTCGATCAAGAACGTTGGGTTCTGCAATATATGTCACGACCTGTAGCATCTGGAAAGTACTTTCAATGCACGATATCGCTGTCCATGAGCTTTGAGCCATGAACATCAATGCTGCAGTACATTGGAGGCTCTCACGACGCACCTCGGCTTTGCTATTTACTATGAGCACTTGCTGCGGCTATATCAGTGACGCAGCTGCAGGTCAAGCCAGTTGAACACAGAGCTCCACTGAGCACATCTGGCGGTTGTCACGTAAACCATTGTGTCCGTCTTCATTCGTGTTTACCAATGGGCACCCAGCGGTAGTCCAGTTGTACGACTCTTGACTGTGTGTTCCGGCCTTCTCAGTAACTCACTCGGATGGGCCTTATAGAAGTCACACTCTTCCGGCTTTTACGCTGCGCTTCCGCCTTTGCATGTAGAAGCAAAGCGCACATAGTCAGTATCCGTGGCCAAACAGATGGAGAAGTTTAGTCTAAATCGTTTATACAGGGTATTTAATTACACAGTGTTTAGAAGTACTAAAATCAAAGGTAAACTATCTATTTTACTAGGATATAAAATATACAGAAGGGTCACATATGCGTGTCATAAGCCTTGATGCGCTGGATCTTGCCGGCCTATGTGGTGCATGGAGAAACGATGGTCGAGCTCTCTCACTCTCGCTTTTATCCTTCCGAGTTGATTTCGGCGTCTGTTCTGCTGCTTAGCCACAGACCTCCTCTGCCCACTCTCCACAATGCGTCGCAGTCCGATCCTGCTGCTCACTGTGCTGCTGGTTGCGCTACTCTCGATCCAAACCCAAGCCAATGAAAGCTCCACAGGTGCCGCCGTAGCCGCTGGAAGCTACACGGCCGCATCACAAGCCAATGCTGAGTCCATTATGTTGCGGCAGGGCTCGTCGGACTTCGCTAGTACGGTCTCTCCTGCCAACGATAACGGATCCCAAGCGGACAAGATGCTGCTGGAGACTGTGACGACCAACAAGGACGTGTCCTCCAGCTCTGGTGCTCTATCGGCCTCCACCACCACGTCTCTCAGTGCCACCACATCGTCTGACACCTCCGGCTCCAACACGACGGCCGCGACTTTGGCCTCGGTCGGAGCGGCTTGCGCCTTGGCCGTCGCTGCTGTGGTCGCTGTCCGCAAGCGCAAGTCGCTGCCGGTCCCGACGCCCAGTACACCGCATGGTCAGGACCGCACGACGTTCTTCCAGGTCGAGCAGGGCACATTCTATGACGCCCACGCTCATAACACACCGGCCGCTATGATCGTCTAGTGACGCTCAAGCACAGTGGGCGAACGAAGCCCACGCAACGCAACGCCGGCATCCATTTGGTGTTTTGTTATCGCTGTCCAGTCTTGGTACTTGGTTGCGTATCTGCTGCAGTAGGAAGCCTGTTTGTAAGTTAAACATGCCAGTGTTCTCATCCGTTGAAAGCTTTAGGTGTTGCAGCCGAGCCAAGCTTCGACATTCGAATCGCACATTTCGCCAATGCCGCGTCGGATCTGCTCCCTTCGCAGCTTGATCACGCTCTGGTCGGCTGAGCAGAAGAGCACCTGCATGCGCAAGTTGGCGCAGATCCCTTGCGTATCATTGGCAGAACCAGTAGGAACGCACTGCCGCCACCGAACGCCGCCACACATGTCTACATTGGTTTTGAGCACAGGCTCGACATTGGGCGAATCCTTCTGACACACAGCCGCAGAATACTGGTGAAAGGCTCGCAGTGTGGCGTTCGTGGCGTGGACATCGCTCGAATTCAAGCACGTGGCCACAGGGAGACCAAAGTTCGCGTCGGGAACGCAGTCTGAGTCCGTTAGATCGCAAACGCCGTCTAGAAAGCCATTGCAGCAGATGATATTGCGCGAGCCCAGTGAAAAGGACACAAGGTTCTTGAGCGGTGCCATGTCTGGCCACACGGGCGCAGACGCAATCGCCACAATGTCGAGGATTTGCAATCGCTTAAGCGGCTCAAAGGACGGAACGGAAGACCGGGAAGTACTGCAAGCGTCAGACTCTTGAGGTTCTTCAGTCCTTGGAACGATGGCAGCGCTGTGAGCTGCCGATGCGCACCAATCTGAAGAAAGGCGAGAGAACTCATGGAGGAGAATAGATCGTTTGGCATCGTCACAAGATTCGTAAAACCATTTTTACCAGCGATGCGCCTACAGAATGTGAAGCGTTTAGCCTGGATAGGCCAGCAGTATCACAGTAATTGAGCCACGTACACATATTCGAGCTTGTGGAACAGCTTGAACCATTCTGGAATGACTGTCGTCTCCGTGTACAGCAACATCCTAATCTCGCCGACAAAAGAAAGTGCGATTAATAGCATTCTCAACCCCCACCTGCGTAGCGGTTCATCAATCGACGTACATTTGCTGCAAATTGCTGCTCTGCTTCAGTTCGTCTGGCCAGTCGACCAAGCGGCGATTGATGAGCTGAAGAACCCGCAAATCTCCTGACACGGACAGCTTCGTCACCTTGTCAGTCGCATCTGGAGCATTGATCCACTCATCGTACTCGGTCGGAGCTTCGTTCACATCGATTAGTGCGATACAGGGACAAGACGCATTGTCTCCAGTATGCCAACGGTACACAAAGACGACACACTCTGGATACTCAGCACACGCTGCCTTGGACGATTGGACCATCTTGTCTACACTTATCAGCAGTACCACAGCAAAGACCTGGAAAAGCAGTGCGATCGGACGTGGGACTGATCGCTGGTGCACAGAGACGAAGGTCGTATCAATTCGGTCCGGATTCGTACGCTTACGTACTGCTTTGTCAATGAGAATATCTACAATCCGCATGAATCGATAGCAGAACGAGGTGTTCATGCTTATACGGAGGAGAAAGGACGTGACTGATTGAATACGAAGCGAGTCGAACGTCACGCGAAAGAGCTCGGTCTGTACTGGATCGGCCATAGAACGCGCATGCGCTTCGACCGATCCTGGAGGCAGCATTTCCATGTTGAGCAGAATCGCTTGCCGATCGATCTGGAAATTTGTGTAGCAGTATATAAGGATGGCAATCGGGAAGAGAACAGTGACGCTCAAATCAAATCTAGGAATTACAAAGATCGTATCATCACCACAGCAGACAAGAAACCAGATAATGCCATGTACTGACAGAGTCAATGAGGATCTCCGTAAATGTCGAGGCGTAAGAATGCCGATGCTGATTACGATGGCGTTTGCGGCCACTAGTCTTGCGTAGCCGTGGAGCAGATATTGCGGCGTCCCGTTCTCGAGCGTCTGTATCAGCATCATCGTCTGCATGACGAGATCTACAACCTTTAGATACAAATTCTACGAAGCCGGCATGATGATTTTCGTGAAACAGAGTCCACATAGCAGTGCTCATGTACCCAGAACTTGCGGTGTTTTGCCTTGAAGCCCAGTGGCGTCTGTCCAGAGAGCGTAAACTCTATCAGTTTTCCTGGAAGCACTGCTGACCGACTCGCTGATTGCTTTGCGTATTGATTCAGGGGGATTGTTATCCTTATAAGCTCTAGCAAGTATCCAAAGACCACAAGACTCAACCCAAACACGGAAAATGCCATGAGCACCGGCTCGGGATCAATGATGAGCCAGAACGAGCCGTTGTCTAAATCTTTCGTGTCCATTAGGAAATTGGCTGTTTCGTTGGGAGCCATAGTGATTACAATCAGCCGAGAGGTCTACATGATAGTGATGATCGTGACCGTCTCCATGGGGATCCCAAGCTGTCCAAAAATCTCAGAAAACGAAAGCTTGGGGGGATTAACGATTGACTTGTTGGGATAATAACTGTCACGTTGAATGTTTGTAATTACCTGTGTGTTGGCAGCCATTGGACTGTGCGTAGGAAGTCTCAATGAGAACTGTTCAAGATCAACTATCCCAAAAATGGGAGCCAGAAATAGCCATGAGTCGCAGATATTGGAGCTACGCTGACACAAATACGAGGCGTTTTACAGCAGATCCGTTACCTATCTGTGCATCCCAACCATGCTTCAACTGACAAATTGCATGCCTCACCAATTGCCAGACGAATCTGTTGTCTCCGCAGCTCGATCATGCTCTGGTCCGCTGAGCAAAAGAGCACTTGCATTCGTAAATTGACGCAGATGCCTTGAGTTCCGTTCAAAGAGCCAAACGGAGTGCATTGTCGCCACCGCACACCGCCACACATCTCTACGTTTACTCGCCGAACAGGCTCCACATTAGGAGAATTTGTCTGACATACAGACGAAGAATGCTGCTTAAAGGCTTGAATTGTCGCTGATGTGGCGTGGGTATCACTGGAATTCAAGCACGTGGCTGCTAAAAGGCCCAAATTCGCATCAGATACGCAATCGGAGTTGTTGAGATCACAAATGCCGTCCAGAAAGCCATTGCAGCACACGATATTGCGAGATCCCAAGGAAAAGTTCACGAGGTGCTTGAATGGAGCCATGTCTGGCCAGATCGGCACTGAAGCAAGTGCTACAATATCAAGGATCTGCAAACGTTCCAGTGGCTTAAAGGACGGCACTTCTCGAATGCTCGTGAGCACAGCGAGCGTCAAACTCTTGAGGTTCAAGAGTCCACGGAACGAAGGCAGAGCCTGTAAGTTCTTGTGGCTGCCGATTTGGAGAAACGTGAGTGAGTTCATAGATGTGAATAGATCCTCGGGCATTGTGACCAGATTCTTAAACCCGCTCTTTCCACCCAGGCGCCTAGTACTTTATGATTAGATTATAGCAAACGCGTCAACTGTGATGAATAGCTTACATAAATTCGAGCTTGTGGAAGCTGTTAGCCCACGCTGGAACACTCGTCGTCTCTGTATACAGCAGCATGCTGCCAGTTGTGATTAAGCGTAGATGTGAGCGTCAAGACGGCTGACTACTAGCAGGACTACTACTGACACGTACATATGCTGCAATTTGGTGCTTTGTCTCAGCTCGTCTGGCCAAGTCACGAGACGTCGATTGATGAGTTGGAGCACACGAAGTTCGCCTGCAATTGCCAGCTTTTTAACCTTTTCGGTCGCATCTGGAGGATCAATCCACTCGTCATACAATGTGGGCGCTTTGTTCACATCGATCATCGCAGTGCATGGGCAAGTCGCATTCGCAGCAGATGGCCACCGATAAGCGAAGACAACGCAATCGGGATATTCAGTACATGCCGCTTGGGACGACTGGATCATGTAACTCACTAGAACCAGAAGCAGCACGGCATACGCTTGAAACAGCAACGAAATGAAGCGAGGAACCGACCGCTGGCGGATAACAGGGGCCGGAGATGTGTGAGCCACGGATTTGGACCGACCACGAACTGAATTCTCTACGAAAATGTCCACGATTCGCTTGAGTCGGTAGCAGAATGACAGGTTCATGCTGATGCGGATCAGAAACTGCGTCGCTGACTGAATCCGCAGCGAGTCGAAATTGACGCGAAAGAGAGCGATTTGGACCGGGTCGACCAGACTGTTGGCATGGGTCTCATCCGATCCAGCCGGCAGCACTTTCATATTCAGTTTGATCAGTTCTCGATCCATCTGGAAATTACCATAGCAATAGCCAAGAACGATCATAGGGAACATGACGGCCATAACAAGGTCGAAGCTGCCCATATACAATGGTCAATGACCTACAACTAGCCAGTAGAATGTTGTGGGCACTTACACTGAGTCAATCAAGATCTCCAGAAAGGCCGAATGATGTTGTGGCTTCAGGATCCCAATGCTGTAAACGACCGCATTCAGTGCAACCAAGCACGTGTAGCTGTACACCAAACTCTGAGGTGATCCGATACTCAGCATTTGCACAAGCGCGATTGTCTGCATGACGAGATCGGTGATCTTGAGAAACATATTCTAATTCCAAGCAAACGCAGGCCTTAAAATCGACAACCGACACGAGATACAGCATCACACGTACCCAGTACTTGCGGTATTTGCCATGAAAGCCTGTTACATCATTCCAAAACGCCAGGACAGGATTTCGGCAGCCTACTCTTACTTGTACTGCGCCTTTGGGCGTCCGCGCTTTCACGCGGCTGTAGAATCGATTAGCGTGCTGGTTCCGAAAGAAAGTCATTCGCCCAAGCACAAGCAGGTATCCAAACAGCACAAGACACAAGCCGTACACACTGAAGGCCATCAATACAGGTTCTGGGTCAATGATGAGCCAGAACGAGCCATTGTCGAATGCTTCCGTGTTCATGAGGAGATTTGCTGTTCTATTTGGCTCAAGCATGAGCATGATGAGCCAAGTCGTCCAAAGCGTGGCGATAACCGTCACTGCTGCCATTGGGACACCCAACCACCCAAACGCCTCAAGAAAGGAGGCATGATGAGCGGTGATTTTTGCCACCGACGGACCGCGCGTCTGGTCAGAAGAAGCCGTCGTGGAACCCAAGTACAGAGGAACGATGGCATTGATGTTTCCTTGGGCTGAAGGCATGAGCTTGTTCACAGTACGATGAGCAATGCCACTGAGCTACCAAATATACTACGCTCGCGTCTGCTATGAAACTATAGATAGATCGAAGCATAACTTCTAGATCCAGAAATATCAGATCACGTTCATCAATTAGACAGAATTACGGCCCTAATCTCACAATGAGCAAAGATTCTGAGTCGAGATCCACTGTTGCCATAGAATACTGACAACAATGAAAGCGTACGGGCAAATTGTATCCCATTAATTTAGATGCGCTGGAACCAGAACCTCTGCATTGACTTCAAGTAAATTGACTCCCTGACAGCCAAATTCAAATCGAAACGTAAGAAGAACGAAAGAGAATTCGCCACTGGATAAACCAAAAGTGCTTTATACCATCACCAATGATTTTGCCACATAACTTCGACAGCAAATGAGTTTCCCGTCGCAACTACAACGTGGCTTTGCATCCGAGCCATGCTTCAACGGACGGATTGCACGCTTCCCCAATGCCAAGTCGGATTTGCTGCTTTCTTAACTCGATCACAGTCGGGTCAGCCGAGCACATGAGCACTTGCATGCGCAAATTGGCGCAGATCCCTTGGGTTCCATTTTCGGCTCCGAACGAAGTACATTTTCGCCAGCGCACGCCGTCACAAGCCTCGACATTGACTTGAAGTACTGGCTCTACATTGGGCCCATCGGTTTGACATACAGAGGCTTTAAACTGATCAAAGAACTTCAGTGTTGACGTAGTCGCACGGGTCTCGTTTGAAGCAATGCATTGAGCTGCAGGTAGATTGAAGTAAGCGTTTGGTAAGCAAAAGGGTGCGTGAGGTCACACTTTCCACCAAGAAATCCATTGCAACACACGATATTGCAGGAGCCGTATTCAAGTTGAATCAGACGCCTCGAAAGCGGAGCCATATCGGGAAGTGTTGCTACGGACGGAAGTGCCACGATGCTTAAGCGTTCAAGTCGTGCAAGAGGAGCAAACGACGGTATTTTTTCTAGAGACACGAGCACAGCGAGAACCATCGACTTGAGGTTTCGAAGACCGTCAAAAGATGGGAGTGCCATCAGTTGAGTGTGTACTCCAAGCTGGACGAATGCAAGCGAACTCATGGACGCAAATAAATCATCGGGGATGCTAACGAGGTTTATGAAGCCGCTCTTGCCTTCAATATGCCTAGATTATAATATTCAGTGGTGAATATTTTAATCCTCTACAATATATATTAACTTACAGAAACTCGAGTCGATGGAATGCGCTTGCCCACGAAGGAATCGATGACGTGTCTGTGTAGAGCAGCGTTCTTAACCAATCGAATTAGTACGTGCAATGATTTGATTACATAGCAGATCAACTCACGTACATGTGCTGGAGGTTGACACTGTGTAACATTTCCTCAGGCCATTCGACGAATCCCCGATTGACCAACATGAGAAGACGCAGATATCCAGAGCTACTAAGTTCTTTGACGGCATTCATTGCGTCTGGCGGATCAATCCACTGCGAATACACTTTGGAGCTCGATTGGCGTCAATCAATGCGATGCATGGACAAGAGGATGAGTTTGACGACCATCGGTAGGCATATACGACACACTCCGGATATGCTGCGCACTTTGCCTCGGATGCATCGATTGCCCGGTCCACCGACACAAGCAGAGCTACAGCAAATAACTGAAATATCCAGGCGCTCAGTCGAGGAACCGATTTTTGGTGGTGGTGCGCTGCTTCACTATTGGCTTTTCTTGTGGAAGGCGCTTGGATCGAGGCCTCAATGAGAACTTCGACTATCCGTGTGAATCGATAGCAGAATGAGAGATTCATACCCACATGCAAAACCAGCTGCGTCGCTGTTTTAATGCGAATCATATCGAAGTTAACGCGGAAAAGCGCGATCACTGCTGGGTCTGTCAGCGTGCGCGCGTGCGTATCAAAGGATCCAACTGGAAGCACTTTCATGTTGAGAAGTACGAGGTCGCGATCGAACGTGAAGTGAGTATAGCAGTACGTGAGTACGATAATGGGGAAGAGAATAGCTACGAATAAGTCAAAGCTAGAAGGAACGTCAGTAGCTCGATAGAAACAGCTAGAAAACAGATCTCGTACACTGAGTCAATGAGAACCTCGACAAAAGACGAGTGATACTGGGGCATTAGCACTCCGATACTGAATACGAATGCGTTGGTCGCCACAAGACCGGCGTACGAATAAACCAATGTTTTAGGCATTCCGTTCTCTAGGAGTTGCACGTGCGCCACGGTTTGGACAATCAGATCAAATATCTTGAGGCACATGTTCTGGAATAAATGCCAGGATTATTAGTAGAAATATATGGAAAATATGACCAGCACGTACCCAGAGTTTCCGATATCGACCTTGGAATCCTGTGATCTCTCGCCATATTGGAAGAATCTGGCTCCGCTCAGCGGTCTGTTTTAGAGACGAATGCGACCAGAGCTGCTGAATCCAGGACTCTTTTCTACTAAGTACCCATTTCACGTGAGATTGGCGGAAAATCGTCATCTTGGCTAGCACGTTCATGTATCCGAATGCCACAGCCATCAGACCACACACACTGAACCCCATCAGAACGGGCTCAGGATCAATGATCAGCCAGAATGAACCGTCGTCGAATTTGCTGGTATCCATAAGGAAGTTGGCTGTAGCGTTGGGATCAATCGTCAGGAGAATGAGCCACAGTGTCCACAAAGTAGCCATGACTGCAATCAAGAACATTGGAGCGCCGAGTCGTCCAAATGCTTGATGAAACGACAGTCGCTGAGCAACGATAATCGACGCATGAGGATTGCTGAAGTGAGAGCCATCTATGAGAGCTGTAGGCGGCAGTGGAGCGATGGCATTGGCTTTGAGATTGGCTGGAAGCATGCGTCCAAGTGGTGACCCGAAAGAGCTCGCTTGAGCAACGTCGTGCTAGTTTGACCTTGGGACAATAAAATATAGTGGGGATTGTGGCTGAAAATAGCTAGAGGTTCATTACCACAAATGTCGGTAACTATTCAATATCGCTGGCGTTTGCATCCTAGCCAATCTTCAATCAACGGGTCACAAACTTGACCAATGCCGTGCAGTATTTGCTGCTTCCTCAATTCAATCACGCTTTGGTCAGCCGAGCAATAGAGAACTTGCATGCGCAAATTCGCGCAGACGCCGAGTGTTCCGTTTTCCGAGCCAACTGGAACACATTGGCGCCACCTCACACCTCCACACTGTTCTATATTGCTTCGTAGCACTCGCTCCACATTCGGCGCTTGGATTTGACACACCGAGGATGAAAACCGCGTGAACGCAGCGAGCGTTGACGCAGTAGCATGTTCCTCGTTTGGGGTAACACACATAGGAGCTGAAAGGTTAAAACCTGGATTCGCTTGGCAAAATGGATGCGTGAGGTCGCAATCACCACGAAGAAATCCATTGCAGCAGACGATATTGACTGCTGCAAACTGAAATTGGATCAGCTTCTTCTCAAATGGCGCCATGTCAGGCCATTTCTCCACTGACGCAAGCGCCACGACCGTCAAACGCTGAAGACGCTCAAGCGGAGCGAACGAAGGCACTACTGCTACGCGTACCAGCACAGCAAGAACCATCGCCTTGAGATTAGTAAGGCCATTGAAAGATGGGAGCGTCGTCAATTGGGTGTGCTCCCCCAGATGAATGGATGCGAGCGAAGACATGCCCGTGAACAAGTCATTTGGAATGCTGACTAGATTCCTGAAGCCGCTTTTGCCTTCGATGTGTCTACAATTTCAAGTTTCCAGTGACCGAGAGGTCCAGAGCGCTCTTTGCAGTTGCGATGCGCTACGTACAGAAACTCCAGCTGACGAAAGTCTTTCGCCCACGAAGGAATCGACTCCGTCTCTGTGTAGATCAGTGTGCTACATGAATCATAGTTAGATCTAGAAGATATCAATGGGTTTATGAAGCGTACATGTGTTGCAGATTGACGCAGTGTTTCATCTCTTCCGGCCATTCCACAAGCTTCCGATTAATGATCATGAGTACGCGGAGATCGCCACTCACAGCTAGAGTTTTCACTGTATCAGTCACATCCGGCGGGTCGATCCATTCCGAGTATGTGAGTGGTGATCGATTGGCATCTATCAACAAGATACACGGGCAAGAAGGCGATTTTGCCACCCATCGGTATGCGAACACTGCGCATTGCGGGTACACCGCGCATGCTGCCTCCGACGCACTGATCGATCGGTCAACCGAGACGATCAGGATCACAGCAAACGCCTGAAACAGCAACGCGATCGGACGAGGCGCACACACTTGACGTTTGGCCTCTAATGTCGCACAAGCCGATGTACTCGTCTTGACCTTTCGCGGATGGCTTTCTATCACAGTCTCAATGAGAACCTCAACCACACGCTTGAATCGATTACAAAATCCCAGATTCATTCCAACGTTCAGCATCAGTTGCAGCGCTGTCTGCGCACGTAGTGAATCGAAATTGACTCGGAAAAGCGCAATCTCGGCCGGATCTGCCAGGTTCCGCGCGTTGGTGTCGAAGGATCCTGCAGGCAGCACTTTGGTGTTGAGGGACTAGGCTTTTCGATCGAAGTTGAAGTGAGTGTAGCAATATGCAAGCACGATAATGGGGAACACAACCGCTACAAACAAGTCAAAGCTAGCATATGTGTGAGAATATGGCTAAATACTGATTGAATTGATGTTGTAACTTACATGGAGTCGATGAGAATCTCAATGAGCGATGAGTGGTGCTGGGGCACAAGGATGCCGATGCTGAATACGACGGCATTGCTGGCTACAATTATGGCGTACGTATACACCAAATGCACTGGCATCCCGTTCTCTAGCAATTGCACCAGAGCGACAGTTTGAACAATTAAATCAACCACCTTGAGGCACAAATTCTAGAAAAGTACAACAACTTTTAGATAGAAATGCCAGTATAAATCAGCAGTGCATACGTGCATACGAACCCAGAGTTTCCGATAGCGTCCATGGAATCCAGTGAGCTCAGTCCATAGAGTGAGAACGTGGCTACGCTCTGCAGCCTTCATTATTGATGATCGTGACCAAAGTTGTTGAATCCACGACTCGCTCTTGTGCAAAAGCCGGTTAACGTACACTTGTCGTCGAAATGTCATCCTCGAGATTATAAAAATGTATCCGAGGACCACAGCGCTTAATCCACACACGCTACAGACAATCAACACAGGCTCTGGGTCCACAATCAGCCAGAATTCGCCATTGTCGAACTGTCCCGTGTTCATGAGGTAGTTGGCCGTCGCATTGGGAGCAATTGTGAGGATTATCAACCAAGTTGTCCACACAACAGCAACAATTGCTACGAACAGCATAGGAATGCCAAACGCGCCAAAGGCTGCAAAGAATGAGACGATTTGCGCTTCTGTCGCTTCGGTTGAAAGCTCGTCTAGATAAAGATTGGGAGCTGAACTGTTTAGAGGGACGACAGAGTTCTTCGGTGCTGACCTTCCAAACTGTTTCTTCGTGTAAGCGATACGCCGCTTATCGCCACCGCTGTTGACATTAGTTGTCATATTGAAGGACTAGACGGCTATGCGCTTGCGTCTTCGTCACCAAAACAAACCTGCTGCCTTCAAGTCTCAAAATAGAACCAACCCAGCAGCTCAATTGCCTCAGCAATCATCCGATTGGACAAGAGAGTAGTATGTTCTACATTGTAATACGTAGTATTGCAATGGACAGAAGTCAAGAGGCTTCAAATGATCGGAACTCACAAGAAAAATATCGAGATAAATTCAAATACGGAACAAAGGATTTGTCCGTTAGATAGTGCGTATGGATACCAAATAGGTAAATAACAAGCACACGCTGCACAAACCGAGCTTGATTAGCGCTTTCAGGTCTAGAGTCCAACGAAGGCAGCAACTGCACTTACTGCATCGAAAAAAGGGATTGAAATAAACTTGTCTGATGGCTTCGAAAATATATATGTAGCAGCCACCTTTACGTAAGCGTAGATGCAAATAGCCATTGCTTCCCCAATGGTGATTTGGCGTCTCAAAGCGATGTTTCAGCTCCTGTCGGAATACGATGTTCCTCGTTTTTGACCTCAGGCATTTGTTCCTTTGTTCGGGAACTGAGCCGTGATCCTGTTCGAGAAGCTTCCGTATCTTCAATTTTTGCAATATCAGTTAATTCAGTCGAATTGGCAATGCGGGTAGATTTTTTCTTGATCTTCTTCGTTTTCACACGCAAAGCAGTGCCACAATGACGGCAGAAGTTGGCGTCTTGCTGATGCAGGCCTCGAAAGCAGCGGACGCATTCACAGTTGAGTCTAAGTGCTTCTTCTTCAGTTTGAGTGTTGAGCACCAGCGGACAAGCAATGACACCGTAGCCAGAGAACATGACCACAGCGGCAAGCAGGCGACCAGGAACAGTCAGTGGAGCGATATCGCCGTAGCCAACCGTTGTCAGTGTCACAACAGCCCAGTAAAGGCTTACCGGGATGTTTGAGAAGCCGTTTGCTTCGCCTTCGATTAAATACATCGTGCATCCAATTACGATGATCATGGAAAACACGAAGAACATGAATACCGCGACGCGCATTTTGTTGGAGTTGATGTTCTCGCTAAGAGCCGATGCTGCGTCAACGAAGCGAACTAGACGTAACACTCGAAACACGCGAATAACGCGGAAAATGCGCAAGGTCGCCAAATCAGCCAAGGGACGAGCCGGTGGCAGAAAAAACGCTGATTGTAGATCGCAATCAACAACATTAGCATCCACATTATTCGGATTCACGATAGGATTAGACTCCACTTACTGATAAATGTCGGAACGATAGACGAAATATCAACGATGCCCATAGCACTGCAAATGTACTCTCGTGGATTGCGGAGGCAGGCCACCCGAAGCACGTATTCAATTGAAAATATCGCGGTGAAAAGCACCTCAAAGCCGTAAATGATATCGCCATAGTCGGATCGAATCCAGTGCACACTATCCATGACGGCTAGACATCACAAAAAGACGTGTGAGCGCTCGTTCACCAAGTTAAGGTCACAGAGACATACTTACCGAGAGTCACGCTTGTCGTGATCATGACCAGCAATACAACACCACCGATTTGGCCTTGAATGGTATTGCTTCCAAACAGAACGTCGTGCACACCCTTCCAAAACCAGCCCTCCCGACAATCGCCGTACTCTTCTTGTTCGCAAATGCCATCCTCGGAGATATCCAGCTTTTCCCATGTCTGCTTGATAGCCGAGTTAGGCAAGTGCAATAGCGCACGCATCCGTGACTTGAACGTTTGTGTTTCAGGGGTATCGGGATTGTCACCTTCCATCTCTAACGCTGTTGACATGACCGGAAACCGCAGAAACTTGCTGACGCCATCACGGTTGTTTCCTTTCGATGGTGATGGAGGATGCCCTGCAGAAGATGGAGTCACACCGCGGATTTCAATCTCGACTTCCTCTTCTTCTTCAGCGTCCGGAGTGTCGTAGCTTGTGGGCTTTGGATTGGGTTGCGAAGCCTCCGGCGCGACAACTGCCATCGACGATACTGGAGCTTGAGGGATCCGATGCAAATGGAAAACAATCGTGATTTGCTGTGGAGCTGGGACAGGCATCAGCCTCCGCTATTTTTGATCGAATCTAAAATAAACTGAGCATCACAACTTTTCTTGGAGTCATGAAGAAGAAAATACCTTTTCAAAAGCTTCTCAATGCACTTGTGCGGTGAAGAATCGGACCTGAATCTTACCTGAACTATAAAAATACTGCGGTTAGAATGGCCGATCTCAAACACATGACAACAAACAAGAATTAGAAGATACAAGGCCGGGTTATGTTGAATTCTTAACAAGACACTGAACACTTGTGGGTGCACATATCAATTTCAATGCATGAGCAAAATCTACGACCTCATTTTGGTCGTCTTGCAGAACTTAGAGCTTCATGGGAAGCACGTCCTTGTGGAAGCGAGCACGCAGCATGTTGCGTACGGGGCCAAGGATAACAAGGTACTCGTAGAGAACAACAACAACGGTGTTGGCGCAGCCGATTCCGAAGATCTCCCAGCGAAAAGACTGAGGGAGCGGGATATCGGGCAAAACCATGACGTTCGTGCTCGTGGAAATGCGGAACTGGTCAGTGAGGCGGTTCGGGGGACCAACGAACATGACAGCGGCCCAGATGAAAAGAAACAGGTAGATAAACACGAGGAAGTAGTTGCGCCACACCGGAAGACGGAACTTGGAGCCCAAACTAGTGGTAATGCCCGTGCTCAACTGCTGGAAGCAGATCAAGTACCAGAGACAGCAACCAAGGTTGGTATCCTGCAAGTGCCACCACTGCACCAGGTTGATATTAGCAGGGTTGAACGGGCAGTACCATGGGCGAGTCACGACATGTTGGGTGCCAATGTACAAAAAGATCCAGTGAATAATAGACGAACCGATCATCGAGCACAACGTCGTAGCACCGACAAGGCTGGACGTAGGACGAGCCGTGCCGAGCTTCTTGAGCGGACGCGAGCGCGTAATACCGTATGAAATACCCACAAGGATAGCACCATCAAGATACATGAAACCAAACTGAGAGATGAACACACTGTTGCTGTACATGACGAAACGGCAACCGATACCAATGAGACCGTACATGATCAAGTACTTGACGTTGCCAAACGACGTGGCAAGAGCGCCTCGGCCTTCAAGGACGACGTCAACTACAGATTCAAGCGATTTCAGCTTACTGGTGAAAGGAGATACAACCGAAGCTTCGGCATCGCTGAGAGCAACACCCACATGGGCAATACGGAGAGCACCGCAATCGTTGCCACCATCACCGCACATACCCGTGACGGCACCGCTGGCCATATGCAGACGCACGCATTCAACCTTGCCGCTCGGGGTCATGCGACTGAAAATACGGATCTTCAGAAGAAGCGACTGAATCTCACCCATTTTGTGCAGGAAGTCGAAAGCTTTGCCCGTAACAGCTAGTTCAACGTTCGTGTTCACGTCCTTGACAAGTTCACGGATCTGGTCGGCGGAGTAGACAGTCTGCGAGTCAATGTCCTTCCACACAAGCGTGCTTCCAGTGGCCTCGTCAGCAACCATATCGCCAAGAACAACCTGAGCTTTAGCGTCGACCATGCCACTGGCACGAGCAATGAAGCAACCAGTCATAGCGTTGTCACCAGTGATCATCACGGTGCGCACATCGCCCTTCTTCAGTGTCAGAAGAGCATCACGTGAATCTTCCTTCAGCTCATTACGGAACATCACAAGACCCAGAAGCGAGAGACCCTCCTCGACAGCGTCGCGGTTGGCCAAGAACGCAACCATGTCGTTTTCAGCGACATCCTGCACCTCCTTGAACGCCATACCGAGCACATAGCAACCGTTCTTGGCCAAGTTTTCTGCAGTTTCGGTGTAATTGGCAGGCACGCTGGAAGCAGCTGACACAGATTGCATCTTCTCGTAAGAACCCTTGGTAAAGACATAAATTTTGCCGGTGCTCTTGTGTTTCATCACAACACTCATCGACATCCGGTGGTGGTCGAACTCGAAACGCTTCACGACCTCAAGTTCATCTGAACCATCGACTGAACGCACAATTGGCTGCTGGCCCTCGGACTCAAAAAGCTTCCACTGCGTGGCCTTGAACATCTTCACTTCGACTTCCATACCGACCAGATCATCCTTCATCGAACCAACAGCATGGCACGAGGCAAGAGCGTATTTCATCAGAGGGTTCAACGGAGCGGTTGCCACGTCGGTAACTTCGGGAAGGAACGAAACAGTGTCGGTGTTGACAGGGACGCAGCCACGGAAGTCCAGACCTTCCTTGGTAATGGTGCCAGTCTTATCAAAGCAGAAGACACGCACCTTACCACACAGAATAATACGGTGAGGGTTCAAGCAGTTAACGCCCTTCTTCAAAAGACGCTTTGAAGCATTCGTCTGACCAATCGTAATAACAACGGGCAGAAGCGGATTGAGCACAGCCGAGAACATGAACATGCCGTACACGAAGGCAAACAAGCTGTTCGTCAGACCGGCGTTTTCGATCAGAAACTTCATGGCGAAATAGGCAGCGACGAAACCCAGCACAAACAGCACAGCAAAGACAGCTTTGAGGTGTTCATCATACTTGAATCGAATAGGAGCAGGGAACAGAATCGACTGGACCAGCTGGCCACGGTTGGTGTGGGCGCCAGTAGACTGAACAACAGCAAGAATATCTTCTTCACGACCTGAAGCCAGAACCTTGGTGCCTGAGAACAGTGTGTACTTCTTGCCCGATCCATCAGCGACGTAAACATCGTGGCTGTCTTCCGGAATAGGGAATTTTTGCACTGGCATCGATTCACCCGTTAGCATAGATTCATCACAAACCGTAGCACCCTTGACGACCACCAGATCGCAAGGGAGCACCCAGTTTTCAGCCACACGAACGAGATCACCAGGAACAAGGTCCGACGAGGGCACAGTTTTCCAGACACCATCGCGCTTGACCTCAACATCGGATCGGTAGTGAGTCATAGTCACAATTTGCGACAACATCGTGCGCTTGGCCCAAATGTTGACAGACGCAGACACAACGATTACAACGGTGTTGAGAACGGACACCCAAATGTAGGCCGTGAAGTACCAGACGTAGTAGCACATCAACTGGTAGATATAGAAAAATGAGAAGAATTCCTCCACAGTCGACTTGCCCCACGACGGCATTTCGACTTCAATAGCGTTAAAGCCAACAATATCCTGACGACGTGTGTGCTCAGCGGTGGTGAGACCAGTAGACTCAGCTAGGATTGCGTCGTACGTGTCTCCCATGACGACGGATCCAGGGATAAATTTTCCCTCAACTTCGTCAAATGTGTAACGCAGGTGCTGAAACTCAACAAAACGAGCACCATCAGTAGCACTCTGCACCGGGACAGTCTTCTCAAAGCCCTGGCGCGCGTTCGGGAACAAGAACGCTTCAACCTTGGCAACAAGCGAAGACACGCCCGTGCGGTCGGCAAGAAGAACCTCCATCTTTTCAGGCTTGTACATGCGTACAAATTGGCATCGATCAAGCGAGTCAGGCACGCGGAAGTAATTGATCAAGCTGTCACGAAGAACGACAACAGCTCCAAACCAAACGGATGTGACGACCCAAATGACAATGTACACCTTGATAATGACATCGTTGCTGTTGAACCAACCAGCGTACTTATCATCGGCAAATTTTCCGTTGTTGTCAATGTCCACCAGAATCACAAGAACGTTCAAGAAGACCGTCATGAGGATGAAGTAGGCGAACACAATCTGGCCGATGGCGGACGGCGTGTAGCCAACTTGCTCGATATCTTCAACACTATTGCGAAGCTTGACCTCCGAGGCACGCATTGCGAGAGATGGGCCGTTGATAGACTTCACACCAGGGGTTTCCGGGCCACCGCGGTTGTCAAGAAGTTTCTTGGAGCCATCCTCAATAGACACAAGAGGAACAGAGGCAGACGAACGGCTATTAGCAGAGCGGTAGGCGACCCACAGGCCAAGGAGGCCGATACAAAGCGCGTACACGACATAGATTGCGACAAGAGGGGCTTCCTTGAACGTCGTGAAGCGATACACGGCCGTAAACGAGCTGGCCGTACATAGAGCCTGATCGGTCGAGTTTACCGAGCCATCAGGAAGCATGAGCGACCTGCAAGTCGCACCAATAGGGAACGAGGCGTTGTTGTTGCTCGGGTTGGGCTTGAATGTCCAGTACACCGATGCATCCGAGGAATCTTCAGCGAGCGTAGCGTTGTACGTGAATCGGTCATCACCGCTGGCCGGTTCAAAAGTGCACTGCTGGGTCTCCACAATGGCGCCGTCTACCACCACAAAATGCATGCGGCAGGTCTTGTCCGCTTCGCCGTACACGTACTCGGGCGAGTCGGGCTTGTACTTGGAAAGATGCTGTGTCGTGGGCACCCAGTTGATCTGGCGGGACTTGGCCCAGCCCTCCTCGTACTCCTTGGCGTAGGCCTCGCCGTCGGGGCGGTAGTACTTAGTGAAGATGTAGCTGTCCACTTCACTGATCTGGCAGCAGTAGTACTCTGGGTGGTTGTTCACAGCGCAGGCCGGGAAGTCGGCCTGCGAGGCCGTGCCGGCCGCCATGGGCAGCAGCAACGCGGCCACTGCGCCCAGCGCCTGCAACGTGACCATCATTCTCGCGCGCACTGGAGAACGAAGGGCAACCACGGAGCGAATTGAGAAATGACAGCCCTCAGTGGTGCGGCGCCTGTTGTAAGTTGGCTCCGACTCTCTTTGTGTGTGTGGACGACCCGCGCCCTGTCGCCCAGCCCAACCACCAGATGGGCGCGGCTTCACACATTCATCACCAGTCAATGGACCACGGAGATGTGTCCAAAAGTGTCCCCTATCCGCGATCGAGTTTTCATGATGTCTCCCACCCTCTCTCCCTTTACAAGTTTGCAACGCTGCGGATTGCCTGGGCTTTGCAGGAAAAAGCACATGAGCAGTCAATGAGAGCAACTACTCTGTAATCCGTGCCTTTTCCCTTCCCTGCCTTCATTTTTCTGCGGTGCATACACGTTCAATTGCGACTGAATGAGCAGCAAGACCCTTTAATACCACCGTGATTTGGCATTTGCAACGGTTGACAGATCCAAAAAAGTACTGATTTAGGATGGCACTTTAAACATAGTGAAATCAAGACCGATTCTTTGCTCGTTTCTGCATGCGGGACTAGTTTCTGGTTCCAGTAGTCGAAGCCACTGGTCCTCAGCGCTCCCAGCTCGGCGCATGGATGGCGCCAGTCATTTCTCTATACAGGGTCGTATAGTATCAATGTTGGAAATGGAGTTCTCGCACTTTGGATACCGTACCAGAAAGAAATATCGTGAATCAGAACCACAGTGGGTACCCTGGGATCCTTCACACTTGGCTTGGAGTCACTGATTCCACACGTTTTCTAATACGATTGGGCAGTTCAGTTTACTTCCTTTGGCTATTGAGCGTTCGTTCACGCATCCAAACAACGGATTAGATTGGATAACTGTGTGCAGTATTGTAATGTGGGTGGATGCGCTTCCAAATCTCTCATTCACCCCAGCAAGCGCATCTTCATTCCATTAACCTACAGTACTGTAGACATCCAAGTGAATGCGTGCCGAGTCGAGCCCACAACCAGAGACCACGATGCAGAGTACTGTACGGTATTAATTTGAGACTACGGCTCTGCGCGTCATCGAGTCAAACAGCCAATCACCTTGATGGCCGGCCAATCATGCCTGATCTGCAAACTACAGTTCTGTATGGTTCAGTGTATGGTTCATGCCAGCGCAATAAGGTGCTGATCATCGACAGAACGACTCGCGCCATGGGTTCCTGTCTGCTTCTATTAGGGCTGATCTTGTAGGAAAAGGCCGAGAGATTTGGCAGCAAGCAGAAATGGCTGCGAAGCATGTCACGGATGCCCTACCCCTACGCTTTGCATACCGCCGATGCATACAAATCGCAAGTGAATCTTTGAATAGCTACGGTACCGTACCACTTCAAATAAGTGCAGCAATCTCTCGCCATGTGATGATCGCGTGAGAATAAGGAGCTCCACAGTGTAGTGAAATGTCCCTGTCCCATATCAACACCACATGGTAAGAGGAGGGATGACGCAGCAGTATGGTCCAACGAAAGACCGAAGGCCTGGACTAAAGACTGCGGCTCGCATCACGAAGATGCACACTGGACACCGTGTTTCGTTGGCTGTCATTCAAGCTGAATGCATGGCTGAGGAGGAGCAGCTGCGCGCGCATGCAAGACTGGCCCATCCATCTCGAGCTTCTGCGCAGGGTGACGTGACGTGCCAGGCGTGGATATCTATCAGCCTCGAGAGTCGCGATCTGGCACACGCAACGCTCTTGAGCGGTGTCATGTTAGGCTCGACCTTGAGACAACAGTTATGATGATCTGCAGGCGCTCCAAGCACCAGCGGATCCAGAGAAGGCTGCTCCTACAACTGGGAGAAAGCGACAATGATCTGTCTTTCCACGATCGTTTGCGCTCTTGCTCTTGGTCTATAGAGTCGCTGATGTGTTGATAACTCACGAAGTCATTGACAGTCGAATGTCATGCGTCGTCTGTGCGGACCGATGGGGTTCTACGTGGCCTTAGTACTTCGATAATCGACAAATGATCCCGGGGTGCACGATATTGTTGAGGTCGCGATATTGAAGTGCGAGTAGCAGGTTCTGACGGCCAATCGGAGGCTACGCCAAAGGCAACAGTCGTCGCCATTCACTTGTAGATTCAATGTGAGCAGAATGCAGGCTTACAACGAGTCAATGAGTGCTTCCGAGAACGCTAGCCAGTCACGGAGCTGACGCAAAACACTGAGCACCCAAATTGGGATTGCTTGGTGCACAATAATGTTACGCCGGACTCTAAAGCCTGAAAATAGTGACCCTCGCTGCTCTGGTTGAACGATAGAAGCTGTATCCGGTCTTTGATCTCAAACATCTTTAGTGCCTTGAATTGGTCTTTTGCTGAGTTCACTCATTATATTCCGGACTTGGCTCCATTGGCAAGACTGAAAGCTCTCGTATTGAGCGCACGAGCTGTTGTGTGTTATAATGGATTTTTTGGCGACGAAAATTCGAAGCTGGATCACCCTGGAGCATGATGTCTTCGAGAAACAGATTCGCATGCGTCCCGATCGACCAGGCCAGATTTGGGACAGTTCTCTTGCTCTAATTCATTCCTGGACATCTATCAACCGTTAAAGCTGCTAAGCAGCGATGACTCATTGATAATCGTTGGCATTCGTGCAAACGCACGCAAACGATCTTTTGTTCCGCAAATCAAGGATCCACTTCATGCAATTCACTATTGAATTGAAGCACCACAGCAACTCTAGTAAGTATGACATCGGGAACCTGGCAGCAACATTTGTATCTGCGGATGTTGACGATGTCGATATGCTGCGGAAGGCAGTGTTCAAGTCTTTCGCGCTCTCCCTGCGAACATTATTGCGCCCGACCTCGCAGCCTACGCAACCAAAGCGGCATACTGCGCGAAGCAGAAGCTGCAAGAGGATTCTCCAATTTGTTAGTCCGGAAACGATGAGGACAACGCGCCGATTGTGCATGCACCGCAACGAACAGATACCCAGCCCCCCTACTTCATCGTACCCGAAGTCCGGAAAACGTCAATAATTGCGTCTTCCAGATCGTCGATCCAGCCAAAGTAAACACAGGCATCGGAATGGGCGCCTTTTTCAGCCCAACACTTGCGGTGACGTGGGAACACAACTTGACGGATAAGCACACTGTGGGAAGCTTGATTCCTATCCGGATGAAGGAAGAGATGGGAAACATTCAGTTGTTGCTCGCAATCCTGCTCTGAATATTGCCATCCTCAAGTCATCGCAGCATAAATCGTATATTCCTCCATGGAAAGTAAGACCAGATGATCTGGAAGCACGTGACGACCTTGTGTTGGCGTCATTTCGACTTGGAATTAACGGATACCAAGAAGAGTTTAAGAACAAGCTCGGATTTGTCATGCATCACCGATAGTCCGTTCAGAAGGCACATCATATATTCTTGCCCAACCAACGCTGGAGATTCTAGTGCCGCACTCGTGTTGAAAGATGGATACTTCATTGGCATCCACCTCGAAACGATCAATGCCCTTCGTCAGCAAATTGAACGCAAGAAAATTATTAGGGATCGTTTGACTGATGTGGAGGAGTCTCTGGCACGTTGTGAGAACCGCACAAGGTTGCTGTGCTCTTTTGTGGTATCCGAGTGAAAGTCCAATATCCATGTGTTTCTATCACTCGCTGCTTTGATTCGTGAGGGTTCTTCTGTGATCCTCAGCTGCTCAAATGCACGAATTTCAGTGATACATTGTGTCCGTGTCGTTTTCATGATGTCTCCCACTCTCTCTTCCTTTACAAGGCAGCACCGCTGCAGATTGCCTGGGCTTGTGTGGCATGTGCAACACCTATCTCTATATCATGGGTACAGCATTCCCGAGGGTACGCACCCAAGGGTACACTCGTGGGTAAACTGCACTGCCTTCTTTTTTTTAAACTCCAAGTAGATTAACAAGTTGGCTACAGGAGATAATTCAGCCGCCATTCTCTGGATGCGCTCGAGAATGGCGTTACAGAAGAATTCAGCTGCCGGATAATGGTGGCAAGCAAGGGCA